>DWDU01003896.1:0-11210 GCA_018245575.1 Jemadia suekentonmiller
CACAATATGTATGTAATGTTATATATGTTATATATATGTAATATAAGTACTATAATATAAGTATATAGAAAGTAAATAATCAAAATGTCATCACCGATGTACTGCTTATTTCATTAAAACTATCTTTCATCAAACATAGAAATCAGACGTAGCTTATAATAATTTAGTGAAAATAATTTCAGGTAGGTACAGATGACAGAAACATTTATTACAAATATGTTTGTAAGATTGTTATGGAGTAAAACTACATAGTTTTCTGCCTCGTTGGCCATGTTGGTTGCAAGCGCGACTGCCGATCGGGAGGTCCTTGTTCAAATTCCGGGTCGGCCTCTACTGGATTTTTCTAATTTAGATTTTCTAGTTGTGGCTTGAAGTCTGTATATGTGCCCGATGCATGGCAATAGGCTCACCACCTATTCCATACTGGGACGTAAACGTAACTGGTGAAACTCCGTCAGCAGCATTGTATATCTTCTACCGATATTTTTGTTATTGATATAATTAAAATATTAAAACAAAATAAGAAATAAGGGGGATTTAGTTAAATAAACTATGGGTATATAGATAAAGCTACACGTCGATTTCAAAAATTCAGCATTAATTTTGATTTCGATGCTTCAATGTTATTTATTCGTTTCATTACGGAATTTGAAGTGTTTCTGGAGATTTTAACGTTTCTTTTTTCTTCCCCGATTCGGTTCGGACGGAAGGAATGGAATAAATATTAATAATAAAGGAGGGTTTGCGTTCCGAATTACGCAGCGAAGGCGCAGCGTGTTGACGACTCCTAATTTGACGTAATTTGCATAGATTATACCAGTTCGTTGAGTGCCAATCTTTTAAAGTGGCTTCTTCCACTCATTCTGTGTTGCGCCCGTGCGGCTCTATTAAGATTTTATTATATCTAAGAGCCTGTATAAAAAAATCAAATATTATGTCGTTTTATTAGATTTTTTTATACTTACTTTTATACTAGTGCCTGAAATTCGCACCTACGAGTATGTAATGCAAAATTTTAAGTTCATTCAAAATTACTCTCATAATAACCATATGTATATTTATTCATATGAGAATTATTAATTAAATCCTTTATGATTTTTTTCAGAATGCCGACATCACAGTTTTTACAGCAAACAGAAGTGTATTCCAGAAGAATTCTAATCTGAGTACAGCTGTAATAAAACCGCGGGCTAGTTGAACAGTGTGTATATAAATGTATTGCAATAATGCGGTCACAGCGTGCGTTGTATTTTATTTTGCAGTGAGCAAGTGAATCGAGCTAAGCGGCAGCGGCGACCGCGGCGGTCCGGCGGTCGGCACGGGAGCACCGCACGACCGACGCAAATATCGCCTCAGGGGCTCTTTACACTTGTACGGTTTAATCTCGCCTTATTTCTGTACATAAATTATTTGCAATGAACAAAAAACGGCTATGTTAAATGAATTAATAAATATCACTATTATCATTACTATATCGTGAAGTCACGTATTTTACGAGACGGACAGAGAGCACCGAGCGACAAATGTCTATCCTTACAGATCTGACGTGTTTCTTTTATACTCATTATTCAAATTCATGCACGCACGCTGGTTTCGATGACTTCAAATATCTGTTTAAATAAACATTATTATAATCTCAACATATGATCCACATGACGTACAACATCTAAGTAAGTAGTAGATAGTAATTTAAACGCTGACGGAACTCTGTGGTTGTTAAATATAATTTTTCTATATATGATTCTTTCTATATGATTATAATCATTTCGATAGGTTATAGAAAAATTATATAATATAATAATAGTGATTGAAATATAATATTCAAACAAGGCATTCCGTACTCTAAACGAGTATTATTATTAAAAGATAAAAAAAATTACATCATGCTTGTAATCCTCGAAGAGGTAGCCACAAGAATGTAGTACAATCCAATGTTACACCAGTGACGTTTAAGTCCTACTATACAGTAGGTGAGCTTATTGTCACGCACCTGGCGCAAATCCACACTCTAAGCCACTTCTGGAAATTCAATTTAGAAAAATACTTCATTTATGTACCTTTTTTAAGATCATTATATCTTTCCACTCCTGGACAAGCATCTTCTCCCAGAATGAGAATATTAAAGCCGTAATCTACTACGTAATTTCACAGGACTTAGAGAAAAGTTTTTCTTTGATAACTCTGTGTGCAAGTGATATTTGTTCTTAGAACGCACATTTTCATAAACAAGTACGTACCAAGATTTGAATCACTGGGCAATCACTGCTTAATTGCTGTGCTGTCTAATACTTAATTTAAAAATGTACGCAATAAAATTGTTGTAATATGTTTCGTACGGCGCGCTGCGAGTGGGCGGCGCTGACCGCTAGCGGTGAGCGTGAGGCGGTCGCGGTACCCAAGGCAAATATCACCCAAGGGACTATCTACATTTATCCAACAGGTGTAATTTTTTTGAATTCCTCTTTTACTTTTATCTTATCAATCTATCAGGTTCGTTACAGGGTCAGCAGAGAGCACACAATGCAAATATCTATTCTCACAGATCTAATATGATTCTTTTAAATTCATCATTCTTTGCATAAACGCACATAGGTTTTGTAGAGTTCATTTCCCTATCAGCCAGTATCTGGTATATTTGATCAAGAGAAGTGAAAGATAAATAAGTGACGTTTTGGTAATAGTGACATTATCTTAGGTTTTAGGTCTGATACTCTCTGATGGTACGTCAGAAGTCTATGAAATTGGTGAGAGTTTATGAAGAGAACAACGAATATAGAAATGGCAGGTCAGATAAGTAGTAAAGATAAAGATATTTGTCACTCTGTCTACACTATAAGGGATCCGGCGTGATGTATTAAAGTAAAAGCCCCTTATGACATGCACATAGCACGAATTCTAATATGCCGAGTGCTTTATCTTAGTTAGAGACGTTATCTCTTTTCATATCTAGATTTAGACCTAGTTTAGCCTTATTTATTTGATATCATTGCTTTTAGTTTTATATCTTCGAGTGTAACCTTTAAAAATATATATTAGTAAAATAAACAGCAACGAACATCTATTTAGTAAAAATCGTTGAAACTACGATCAAGACTGACTGGTACGAAAAATGAGAGAAATTAATTTTGCTGCTGAGGCACGATAGTTGCTTTGCTTCAATCCATGTGGAAGAATGTGATGTCATTAGCTGCGACATCACTTCTCTGATCTGTTATATCCAGGTCGATAGAAAATAGAATAGGTTCTCAGACGAAAACTTTAGCTACTTGCGAATATAAATTAATGAAGTATTTCTTCATAAGAAGCATTTTCATTATCATATATCTTCCAATCTGTCTATTGATGGACGTGGATCTCCTCTAGGAATGAAAAGTGTTAAGTCTATGATCTTTCGCGCTAACCAAAACAGTCACTCTTTTAGGTAATACATAATAATGTGAAATTCTGAAAAATTTCACCCTTTCGTACATAGAAGAACTGATACGGTATGGAAAAATGTGATTAGCCCCTAATCCCGCCCAACGACCCCACTTTGTAAGCCAACATTATCTCATGTTATTTTTCGATATTACCCCGTTTTACGGGGTAGGGGCCGCGTAAATCAAATTTATAGCCTTTTTATACAGGCATTAAAATTTTATCGGCGTGATTTCTTTCGTCCTATTGTCCAGTCGAGTTTTGTCACCCCCATCTCGCTGTCGAGTGGCGCGGCTTGGACAGCAGTTAGCGAAATACGAATACGATCCTGGAAATGTTTTGTTTGCTTTCAAACATTCAGAGCTTCTGAGTTTATTTTAAAGCTATTGTACTAAAACAGTCTATTATAAGTAATTTTCTATTACATGTGAATTCGGCCAATCCGCGTTTGGTTATCCTGGGAGATGGTGGTCCCAAGACTTCTCGTTCTGAGAGAAGATCCGGGACAAATTATGGAACGGTATAAAGGTTAATGATTCTTAATTTTTTACTTTGGCCGTTGAAAATCTAAAAAATAGATAATAAAATTTACAGTTAAAGTCAAATAGCAGTAAATGTAACAGAATACAAACAAGTTGGACACAGAAGAGTCCTGAACTAGTACTAACTATTGCGTTGCAAAAGAAGCGATCCGACGAAGCGTGGTATACAAAACGTTGCTTACAAACTTTACAGTACAATAGTGAAACTTACTTAACATCGCGCCTTATTTTCCAGAGGTAGGCAGAGGAGTATAGTACTCCTGTTTCACCTGTTATGTTTTTAATAATGGAATAGGCTCACCAGCTATGGGACGGATTATTGAAACTTTTTACAATATAGATCTGTCTGCTGTATTTCTGAATGGTTACAGACAAACGATTCTAATATTAGAGAACTATGAATTTGCGCCACGCGTTGTAAGACGTCATCGTCTATTTCTAGACGTAACCAGTGTATATATCTCGTTTAGAATTTAAATTGCATTTTGAAACGTTCCGATATTGTAGTGATATATAAATATAGTGCCCGGGTGGCAAACGATTTCAACCTTCTCATTCTGTGATAAAACAAGAGTTCATCAGCGGTTTGACAGATATATAGAGAATGAAGGTAATCAGAAGAGAATAGATGTCCACGTTTCACCGTTCAGTTTACATCCCATGGAACAGGTGGTGAGCCTATAGCCATACAACAAGCGCAAAACCGGTCTCCGAGCAACTCCTATAAATTTCAAATTAATAACATCCAATAGTACCTGGCCCGAAATTCGAACCCAGGACCTCTCGATCGATAGTCGCGCAACCAATACACCAACGAGGCAGTTTTAAAATAATTTCCCATTTATTTTTAAACAACCAAAAAATACGGTCGTTACGAGTAAATCCTAAAGCGTTAATACTATACACAGATATATTGATAACTGAACCTAAACTCCCCTACACAGATGGCTGAAGTGGTCCAGTGTGGACCGGTCGGGTGCCCGGGGCATCGAGTGAGAGGATTCGGCGTTGGACAATAAAAGCATGCGATGGCCTCAGTGATAAGCTGTGTCGAACCTACGACCCTGGGATCCGTTGACCTAAATGAGAAAATAAAATACGCCGAGTCCTCAAACGTCTGGAATAACCCGTCTGGATTTTGTAAGTGGAAAGGTTGACAAGAAAAATATTTTTTTTTAATTTTGTCATCAAATCTTGTAATTCTCAATTGTGAATTTAAGATAGATACTTGTTTTCTTATCAACATTAATATTATTATATCATCATGCCCGTGCACTTACAAGGTATGCAGAATGCAGCACGTCTCAAATATCTCTATCCTTACAAACCATGTTTCTTATGCAGTAATATTACGTATATTTGTATTCTTTCTAACTAATATGTTAATGTAAGATACATATTGCCAATGTAAGGCGTTAACATTAAAAGAATGAAATGTAAGTCTATCTTACACTAGTAATACAGTACCTTCAGGACCAGAGGCTCGGCTATGTCTACCTAAGCTGGTTTCACATAGAGAGCTCCATGCGAGATAGCGAGCTCATCCAACCCGAAACGCTGGGCACAGTTGATATATCCGATACTGTGAGCCGCGGGCGCATTCAGCTGTGGCTACCTACACTGTTATATACCTTGAAGTGGTATATTAATCAAATAACATGTAGATACTATTTGTCCATGTAGGCGTTTAGCATTATTACTTATATTTAATTGTATTTGAAAATCTTCCTACGCTTTTGAGAGAGGATTTGAATTTGCCATAATTTAATAAGTGATTGTAGGTGAGAATTTATGTAGCGCACGTTTTCTAATCTTCGAAGAGAATTGTGTAGGCATCTATTCTCGTAGATGCAAAATGTTATAATTTGCTTTCTACTTTTAGTTACGTATTGTATACATTTACAGTATTCAAGAGATATCAATGTGTTTGGCTATTTCTTTTATATATTTATAGTAAAATAGAATATCATGCCTGTAATCACCGAATGGATAGGCAGCGAAGTGTAATACATTCCCACGTTGCACCAATTTAAGTCCCACTATAGAATAGTTGGTGGTGGTCTACTTTCATACACCGCGGACATATCCAGAATTTGAGCCACGAGGCACTCATTTATATATTATAATAATTATTATATTATTAGTATTTAATAATAAATATTAATATTATTTCACGTCAGGTTCTTTCCGTCATCCATTTATAATAAAAATAAATACTATTATAATATCACCAATCTGGGTCCATTACGGAGTACACAGATAACACGACTATAATTCAGTTTAGAATAACTTATTTTAATATTTTAGCACACCAATAACCTCTAATGAAACTGTCGATACGACAGCGTATTGACAATCACTCGGAACAAGGTCTTTCGTTAGAGGTATTTCCTGTGTTCCAGCGTTGCTTAATGTCCAATGCTTTCCCGAGCACACTACAGGTATATCGCATGGAATCTTTTGTACTGGTGAAACGTGGGAGTGTTCTATATTCCTACATCTTCGGGGATTACAGGCGTGATGTTACGTGTAATAATTATATTATGGCCAAAACGTAATACTCTGATAGTGAAACTAGCATTATAATGAAGTAGGTATTTGGTTATAACAACTATTCGTCTATGTGTGTGTAAGTGAAGTGTTTTTGTATACATATATACATGAGCGTTAAAAATATGACAAGGTAAAAACGATATTTTTAATACGAGCATAAAGACGGCTATAAATGTAGAATAAGTAGGTACTTATTCTACATAGGTATGTAATATCTGTAAGGATAAAGATATTTGGTACGGCGATCTCTGCCTAACCCCTAGCGGGCCTAGCGTGTTGACATAATGATAAAAAAAATATATATGATATAATATATCTTATATACACATACGTGTTATAAAAATATATTTCAGTGTTCAATGAAATCCACTGCGTTTATATTGCAATAGATCGTAACGCGTTAACAAGAGCTCAGTGAAACATATTGCTTTATACCGATCAAGTGTCTATCAGATTGACCGGTATCAGTAGTATATTGATAGTTAGATTATGATCCAGCTATTCCCATCTGCTGATTAGTTAGATTGCCGAGCGACGACCATCTGATACAGATGAAATGTTTTTCAATTCCCGGTTTAATTGATAGGCTATTAAGTATTCATTCTAGGCATAACTGCGTCGTTGATTGGGTAGTTGCAAAAGCGACCGCTGATCGAGAGGGCCCGGGTTCAAATTCCGGGTCGTGTTCTATTAGAATTTTCGAACTTATGCCTTCTGGTAGTAATTTGTGGTAATCGGCAAGGAGTCTGAATTTATGCCTGGTGTATGGCAATAGGCTCACCACTATTGGAATAGGCTATTCAATGATGTAATGTAAATGTAACTGGTGAAATATATAAGTGCGATACATTCATTTGCTTCCTCTTCGGGAATTACAGGCGTGATGTTACCTACGTACCTATATTCGACATATAAAGGTGAGAAAATCAAAGCTGCTGATTCGCAGATTGATAACATTTTTAGAACGTTGTGCTTAGGGCCGTATTGGAGCAGTACAGCTTCAGATTTTCCCCAGTCCTCATACTTAGTTATAAAAGGAATCCATAATAACATTTCCACGAAACACATTTTACATAACATAGTCTCTAAACCTTTCAAAGGTATCCATTGTTCCAGCACAGTCTGGTGTGAGGTAAACGAGCCTACACGGCCGCGTCAGTCGCGTTTGAACGCCCCTGATTCAGTTAGCTGATTGTCTGCCGCCAGGGACCGTACTCCCGCGGTCTGCCGCCCGCTCCTCAAACAACACCCGTAACTACCCAATGAGATCCGCGTTCCAATATATCACTGACTAAAATATTGGCAACAAGTGTGAAGAAAACACATTATTATTGAAGCGAAAAAAGCAACGAAATATCAGGCCGGCCGCAGTGGCCGCTACTGCTCTTGGTCCTTTGGCTTCTTTCATGACTCAAAATGCCTACACTAAATACACAGTGTGCATGTAACTTTTATAACAAAACCATAGTCAAAATGCCTATATAGGTATATAGCGTACAGTGAGAGTATCGAATGTTTGCGCGGCGCTGATTCGGTTAGCTGATTGCAGTGCGTCCTCGGCGAGAGGGTGTCCGCGGTCAGCCGCCCGCTCCTCAAACACGCCGCGCTCACCAGACGAGCCCCGCCGGACCTGTCCACATTCTGCATGCTATATATCTATGTAATTAAGTTCCAAGTTTGTCATAATTGTTAGGCATCTTATATATTATTTGTATAACTGTGTAATATGCTTGGTAAAAAATTGATTTGTTTGATTGTTTTTGAAAATTTTGCACCTAAGTACCCTCCTATATCCTAAAAAAAAATAAACACCAAACATTCACAAAAGAAACGACTATGTTAAAATACTTTTCTTTGTTCATTTTGTTGTGAGATTAAGAAAGTACAGATTTAAGTATCGATATCTAATCTAATATAAATATAGATATCTAGATAAGTATAGGTATCTAAAAGTATAGATTGGAGTTTCTGTAATGTGTAGTATCTGTTTTATTTATCTACGGTTACACTTCGAAATGTCTACAGAACGAAAACTAAAATTAAAATCACCTGAGCGAAGCCTGGTCGTTCAGCTTGTATGCTTATTAATTGAAATATACAGCGCATTGAAGTTACTTTAACAGTGTAACTCAAACGGCAATTAATATCAAAATGTGAATAGTACTTGTGTTAAAAAAATTGTCTATAAGTAATATAATATGTTATAGATTATTTTCATAGCACCTAGTCTGGTAGTGCTGGTCTAGAGCTGAACTACCTTTGAAAGTTCAGAAGTGAAGCGAAGCGGTAAATTAAAGTACATTATCGTTTGCCTGAGACTGTCTGAGATAGACAAAAATTATATTACACTAAAATTATGCGGACAAAACTCGTTAGTTCTACAAAAAGAGCTATCTGACAGTTGCTGTCTAATGCCTACCTCGTAGAAGTCTTCGGGTGACGAATTTATCACGGCAGATCACTTACAGGATAGGCTGAGAACACCGAGTTTAAAACATCTCTAACCGTACCTAATTTTGATTTTCATATAAAATCAAACGTATATTGTTACTGTTACTTAACATAACTGGTATATATCGACATCGTGTGGAATATTATATTGCGTTACCCTGGAACTGTTACTGAACACGTCTTGGTTAGAGTGAGTCACGTACGTACAGTGAATGGGGCTACACAGGTTCCTCATTATGCCGGCCTTTGATTCCATCGGGCGCGTACAGCTTATGATTCGCATTTCGCCGAAAAGCTATCCACACTGAACGCATTCTTGTAAAAACGTAGCCAAGTTCGTTAGAAATTACACGTGTAAAAGTAGTTAATTTTCTTTTATTAGCGTAATTTAGGTCCGCTAACTCGAGATAGATATGTGTGCTCTATATAATATCAATATATTGTATAATTTCTGCTCGTTGTACCTATAGCCGCAACGGTATATGCGCATATATTCTAAATAATTACGGTCGAATGACAACGAAGAAAAAAAAATCATTAAATTGTAATAAATATCGCATTAAACCTAATTTGATGAATAATATACTTTTTAACAATCAAAATTTATTAGATATACAAAGCGGATGTGTATAGGTGCAGCTGTCGAGCGAGGACGAGACTCACCTATCTTGATCAAATAGGCCAGATACTGGCTGATGGGGTAGTCAGAAGTGTCCGAAACTGCGTACATACATATATGAAGGAAAGCGATGAACGTGGAAGAAGCGCGGCTATATGTAATGTTGAAAAACAGTCCTGGAAAAAAGATATGTATGTCTACATTAATATAAATGTATAATTAATTCATTGATGCCATATTATTATAATCCAAAATAAATCCCTTAGCAGTGCAATAATTATTTCTTACGGTCCAGTTATAGCAGTTACCTTGAAAGTCAAAACAAAATATGATATTTACTAACTAAATTAAAAAGAAAAATCGTAAATATCATTGTACGATGAGAAATTATATGAAACAAAATTAAACGATAATAGATTATGTGTCACATTGTCACACGCAACTTCATGTCACACTAAATCACAGTTTTCGTTCCCAATCACACTGAAAGTATTAGTTGTAGGAAACCATAAATTAGTAATGTTAAGATCGAACTTGGCTTACTTACAGCGGTGCCCCTGCACACGATACGCGCGCGGTAGCCTATCCTATTTGGATGTATTAAAAATCTGTGGCCAGACGGCCGCTGGCTCAATGAGTGTATTTTGAATTTGAAATTTCGTTTGAGCCGCGCTTCAATGGGCGGTCATTACGCGTGCCCGTGAGTACCTTCTGTACGAACATTTTGTTCGTTACCACCGTATTGAATTGTCATTGAGCGCAAGCATTTCGCATTTTAGCGCGCGAGCGTGCCGTTTTGCTGATATCGCTTTAATATATTACTAGCAGGCTGCCTGTAGTTGCAACCGCGACTGCCGATCGAGAGTTCCTGGATTCGAATCCAGGGTCGGGTGACTCGCAGTCTGGATTTGTGCCCGGCATTAGGCTCATCCTCTATTCCGTGGTGGGATGTAAATGTAGCTGAAGAAACGTGGGAGTGTACTATACACCTCTGCCTACGTTATATACATAACCTATGCCTTGTGACTTCTCAAACAAGCATCTGAGTTTTGATTATTATTTTAAGTAATGTAATTAAAAAAAGTAATGGTGTTGAATCGAAGACGTATTTTGGTTTAGAACCACAAAAACCATGTTACTTTGCCTTTCATATTGGTATTTGACGGAATTTAACTGATACAGACTTATTATAATAAGTATTATTAAACCATTCCTCTGCCTATCTCTTCGGGGATTACAGGCGTGATGTTAGTTTTTTTTTACGTTATTATTAAACCATCACGCCAGGTACCTTAAGAGATTGGCAGAGAACGAAGTGCCAAATATCTATATCGTTGCAGACGTAATGTGCTTCAACATACATCAGTGTCTTCGTGTATATTAATTTATATTAGTATGTATTATGTATGCTCCAGCAGGTCCTGAAACCCGTTATTCTGTCTGTCGGCGGCTTGTTCGTAGAGAGCCAACATGTGTATCACACGTTGCGGACAATCAACATAAACAGACATATGTTTGGATTGACGTATAAATTTGTTATTTAAGGAGTATTGTTTATAAACTCACATAAAAGTTTTACTAGCTTCGGCTCAGTCGTATTACCTATCACTGCGTTGCAATAATTGTTC
>DWDU01003897.1:0-11209 GCA_018245575.1 Jemadia suekentonmiller
CTGGTGAAACGTGGGAGTGTTCTACACTCCTCTGCCTACCTCTTCGGGGATAACAGGCGTGATGTTACGTTTTTTTATCAAAATCAAAACCATAATGTGTCTGAGATTTTATGTCTTTACAAGATCTGTAGTGATATTTGAAATTATTTTTTGAAATTAAGAGATATTATAATTTAAGTGGATTTCTTATAATTTGCATTTTACTATTTGTTATATTTTATTCTATGCACAAAATAATATTAGACAAAATATACATACTTCAGTGCAAGTGTATAAAAGTAATATAATGTATTATGGCTACTAAAAATAATACCAAGCCTTGATTTACAGAGTCATCCAATGGCATAATTAGTTGTTACTCACTATAGTTTGTGGTTCAATATCTCACAACAAGCTATCCATATAAATTAACAGGTAATATATTAATAGGCCTCTTAACCACTGTACTTGTCAGTTTTTTATTCAGTTTGATGGTGACTTTTAGACATGAGTGACATCTATACAACCATTATATCAAAAGTGAAATTTAAAATTGCAATATGGTTTTCATATTTCTCTTCAGTGTATTAACCAAAGCTGCTTCCATATTTTGATATTTTATGAATGTGTTGTATATTTTTAAGATTAAAACAACTGGATAAAGTTTTGTGTGCATTTTATTTTCTACGTGAAAAGCTACATTGCAATGAACTGAATCAGTACTAAATCCTTCAATGTATTATTGGCATTTTTACGGTGAGCATCTGAAAAGATAAATTCACAAATTAATATGAACATGATTTTGCATGATGTATATGTATTTTATTAATGAGAGTGTTCAGTGGATTCTGTTTTATTAATGCTGACATACATATTCATTGTACCATTAAAAATGTCCTGAATAAACCAAAAAGTTCAAGAATTAGGAGGACTACATAAAAGTAAATTACTCAACAGGAACTCTGGTGGTGCAATAAGATAAATGTGCAGCTAAATCCAATTGTCTTTTCAGTTTTAAGTATGGGATTTTTACATATTATTATATTCTATTATAAAGTAAAACCTGTATTACCTTCAATCCAGAATAATAAAAAGGTACAATACATATGCATGACAATGAAAGAATTCTCATCACCATTGGCCTATTGCCAGTCCATTGTTGGATATAGGCCTCCTCTAAGGGGTCATTCAATAATCCACACACTGGGCTAGCAGGTTGAGGAATACAAAGCATAGTTTCTCATACCACCTACACTGCTGCCTGTACCCGGCCAGGGCACTTAGCTGTGCCCAGGCATACCATGCCATAATGTGATCTGCCAGCATGGGTTGAGTGGCTTCTTAACACACCCTGTATCTCGGCATGAGGTCAGGGAATGTATTCTTACTCTGCTCCAGCAACGATTTGGATTCTAATATTTTAAAACTTAACATGTGTAACTTCTCAATAAACATTAAGTGCATGAGAAATTTACAGGCTAATATATTTAACTAGTATTTCTATACTCAGTAGCTAATATTGTACAATGTTACTTACATCATTATTTCTGTTCAGTTGAGCATCAATAATATCCTGGTCAACACTGCACGGGAGAAAGAAGTCAACGGGTTTATAAAACCTCTTGGAGCTCAAGACCAGACGATCTTCCCCTATTTCCAAGTGTAAATCTTTTAAATCAACCTGAAAAAATATTTAAATTCATATGACTTGCTAGTACTAAAGTAAATTATAATTTATAATCACATATATCTATATAATATTATTAAACTTTAAAATATTAGTAGATTGATTGAAAAAAGTCAGACAACATCTTTATAATCTTTCACAATGTGTTGATGATTCTAATATACAAACATTACTTTAATTGTAAATTTGATACACTTTTATCTAGTCAATATTCTCTGCAGAAATCAATAGAATACAATTGAAATAAGTTATGCAATAACTATTTCATTTCTTAAACTTATTGCTGTGTTACATTACAAGGAATTATAGGGTCACTAAAGTCAGGTTACATATAAAACAGTTAAAGTTATAAAAATGAACATAGATAACAGATTATTAGCTAATTTAGTTCCTGATCAGATCAGGTCATTTTCAAAAGTCAGTGAATTTGGTTCAGATGATACTTAAGTCTGAACCTTAGCCTAAGTGCATAATTGCCAGATAATTATTGTATAGCCAATATTTATTCTATAATAATTTTTCGATATCTTAGATTTCATATTATTGTAATAGCTTGAACAATTGTTACACATACGGTTGCAGGCACTATAAACTCAGCTAACAAATAATCTATTTCTCCCATTGGTGGTTCTCTTCTTAAGCGGTACACAAGTTCATTGAGTGTAGAGGAATTTTCCTTAATTTGTTGCTTAGGCTTCTCCAGCTCCTCAATCAAAGGTCTTATTATTTCCTCGCATTTCTTAATATCCACTGTTTGAATCCTTTGGGGCCATATGGTACCAATACTCTTCCTATTTTTTAGTACAATTCTGTTATTAACTTCTAATTCAATTTGATATTTATCTTGCAAGCCTTCCAATACAACAGAGAGAATAAAGGATTGGAACAAATTTCCAAGGCCAAATTTTTCAAATGTTTTTGGGTGGATAACAACATCATACACAGTAGCAGGAGCTCCTGACTTGTCTTGTTCCATCCTACCTTCTCCAATGCTCATTGGAACTTTGAAGGTTGAAGGATTATTTGAACTAAGAATGCTCATAAGGTCACGATTCTCAATATCAGGAGGACTTGGGATGTGTTCTGATAAGCAAATATTTATGAACACCTTTTTGTTGTCAGGCTTTGAGTATGTTTTAACACAACATCCTAAAAATATTCAATTATTAATAGAAACATTGGAATTTCAGTTAAAAAACGAATTGATTAAGATATCGTCGGGGATTGTTCAAATCCACATATCTAGAATTGGATAATTCCACATATCAGTCAAATCTAGTGAATTTTGAATTATGCAGGTAATTCAATTAAATTAATCACTTTAATGGATAATCTATGTTAACAATACATAGAACCCACCAAATATTACTCTCTATGTAAAAATGAGTCCAATTGTCTTTAAAATATGAAAATTATAAAGTTTTAACCATTCCTTGTAAAATTTTATTCAATGAAGATCCACACTGTTTACCAATGCTAAACGCGGTATTGCACTATCCCTGACAATATCGTAATCATAAATTTGAAAAACATCATTTATCACCTTTCTGTGACTAAGGTAATGTAAACTTGATAACACTTAATTTAGACTTCAAATATTTGACTTACACTTTTATTTAATAAAGTATTATTATATTACCTTGTCTGGGTTGGACAGTTTTGTATGGTACAGTGTTACTAGAGGATTCAATTTTGTTTAACTCCTCTTCAACAGGACTTTCCTAGGAGCAAAACATAAAAGAGCAGCGACTTTAGCTTTACAGCATCACCTTAATGTAACTCAATTAATGCAAGACCTCATGTTCTCAATTTATTTTGATTCCATTCTTATTATTGGCTGCCTGCTTGGTTAAGCGGTTGCAGGCACCACAGCTGATGAAGAGGTCCTGGGTTTGAATCTGGGGTCAAGTATTATATGGATTTCTCTGACTTTGAAGAAGACATTTATATATGTATGTACTATAGGCTCACCCATAGTGCGACCCTGTTCCGTGGTACGACGTAAACTGTTAGTGTACAGCAGTCATACTGCTTTGGGTATTACAGGCGTTATTTTACCGTTCGTTTCGTGAGGAATTATATATATTTCTATAGCCTGCGTATTGTAGTATATCAGGGTTAAGGAAATCCTATATGAGAAGTAGGGTTTCGATGACAGACCCTTAGAGAAAATCGAGCATTTCTTGGCAAATTTTTGTATGGGAATCTTAACATTTAAAAAATATTGCGGCAATATTATATAACACTTACTTCAATGACCCTCATATTTTCCTCTATAATCGAGGGGTCTACGTCTAATGTTATTGAATTTTTTTTCATTATGTCAAATTATTAATAGTTTGGAATGCGTAACTGTAGCACCAATTATGTTGTAGATAATTTATTTTATATTAAATTTGAAATTCACAGCTTTATTATAAGTTTCATAAATATATTTTATGACGCTTCTGTAAAGTTCCGTTCAGATGGTTGCCGTTTACTTAATAGTAATCTATGGTTGCCGAGTTGCGGTTTTGCATTAGCCATGTGTAGGTTTTTAAACATGCAGCTAGATTCTGATTTTATAGTCGACACAGGAAGATATCTACAAAATGTATGTAATGTGGGAATGTTCTACATTCCTCTTCGGGGATTATAGGCGTGATGTTACGTTTTTGTATGTAATGTGTAATAATCATGCATTTAAAAGGTTGAATTATACTATACCGTGGTAAGTAAAAATATTAAGAAAACTCGATGCATATTTTTTACGTACTGTGTCTAAATACGGAATTACAATTTATAAAATATTTATTTAGACTTTAAAAATAAATTATAAAGTTTATTACTTTCTATGGAACGCAACTGTCAGAGTCATCCCATTGTCTGTCAAATGTCGTGTCCGTCATGGGAAGTAGGTCGAAAGAGTAGTTGATGGAGAGTTGACTTAGACTTTTCTAGTCTTATTTCGTTCCTTGGAAATTCAGCTACATTATCCAGTATTTCGGAAGAAAAGTGTACTGATTATGATTTTTCTTTTTGCAGAACGGAATACGTGTAGCCTTGGTGGAATAATAATCTAAGGTAAAGGAAAGAGATTATTCGTATTGCTTGCCATATTTTGTGAGGTTTACGCTTTTTCGAAGTCTATATTGCGCAAATTATAATATATATTGATAGTGTAATTAGTATGCTATAAATATATTACAAAATTTATGTCCGAAGTATGGCTGAATATTTGTTGTGACAGAAATTCAGAATCCGTCTGTCAGCTGTATTTGTGTGAATGTAATACGTATGCATACAACTAATCATACTACAACGAAATTTAAAAAGCTAGAGGATCATAAAAAAAAGATATTTTAATGATTCATGTATGATTATGTAAATAGTAAAGTGAATAATCAGAATTAAGAATTTTATCTACAGTTAATTGCAAAGCATATCTTTGTAACTAGATGATTTAAAAAATACTCATACATAACAAGGGGAATACATTATGAACAATTTCTAGTTTTTGATAAAATTATATTTTCCATGACTACAATGCTATATATTTATATTTATCAACACCTTTATTAACAGTTCATAAAAGCAAGTGTTATCAATTAATATTATGGTTATTGTATGGGCTGATATGAATGTGCTTTACACTGCATTTTAAATCATTATCATCAAATAGTATGAAACTTTACTTCGTTTAAAATACAATTCTGGTATAATCAAACTTGTATTATTGAGTTTGCTTTTTAGATAAATTAGCTAGAATGTGTGCTTAGTATCGACAAGTTTAAAATTATATACTGAAAATGTATACTGAGATCTATATCTAAACTGAACTTGGCAGTGTCAAAGTATATATACTTCCCAGCCAGAGTTTTGGTCGCATTATACAGCTCTCTCAGGTTTCCAGTATTGGCAGCATATTGTGCACAATCAACCCATTGTTGCGTATCTTTTCTGGTACTACGATAGATATGTCTACATATTTGTCAATATTGCACCCGATGATTGGCTTGTTCCGAATCATTACATGTCTCCAGGATTTTCAAATGTAGCACTTTATGAGCCTTAATGCTGTCCAGGTTGACTGTGTTACCCATTCATTGTGCTTCTTTATTTGATGTTCTAAGACATTGGAGCTGGTTTCTTCATAGGCTCATTGGATTCCAATCCGAGTCTATTGTGCCAGCATCTATCTCCAGAACGGAGTAGCGGTTTCGCAACCTGACAGCAAAATTTCTTGCAGTGTCAGGCGCATCCAGTTTACGCACGTTATACCTTCGTCCCACCCTGCCGTAATCTGAAGGTCGCCGGGAATTTGCTACTTTGAGATGTAGTTCGGCGACCATCAACATGTGGTCACTGTCGATATTGGCGCCACGCCTGTTACGCACTCCCAACACTTCGCTCAGGCCGAGAATGTGTAGCTTGTACTTAATCATCTCTATCTCCAATTGTTCTAGTCTGCTATCATAGCGTTCGCACGTTCCAAAAAGCTAACCGTGTCCGTAATTTCCTGCTGAAGGTCGTCGGTGAACGATCGGTCCGGTTTTGCTCTGTTTCAGTTTCTTGAACCGTTTTATTTTCAGATAAGTACCTACTAATCACCTGATTAGCCCGCTGTGTCCTAGCCTACTGGCGGGGCTGCCGTCTCAGAGCTCACATGCTAACTCGGTTTGATTCGAGTATCCTCCCTAGTGATTTGGTTCTGTTTTGGGGTGCAGAACGTTCGCCCTTCGCCATGCATCCTCTGCTACTACAGCCCGAGTTGGCAGTCGCGCGGTGGCGCGGCTGTAGTAGGGCCCAGGGTGTACGATGCCTGGCCAAGCTTTGCTTGGTTCGTGTCCTGCCACTGACACCACAGAAAGCTACTCGGCGTTTGGAAGGAACTGTGACTCACTAGACAGGTTTCCCGTCGACGCTATACCCCAGCTTCCCAGTAGCCTAGTGGTTTAAAATTCAGCCTCTCACTCCTGGTGTGCACCTCTTTACAGAAATGATTGTTTTACGATTAAATATCACCTTTATATTAATGAACGAAAACATTGTGTTGAAACTTGCCAGTTCTCAAAAAGAATTGTTCTCACAGGTGTGTGAAGTGGGTTGGAAAACCCACACTTGGTCAGCATTGCAAAATTTGCCTTTACCTTCTCATTCTGATAGAAGATCTGTTAAAAGACAGAAATTATATAAAGGTTGGAAGAAGAATTTAAAAAGAGCAAGTATATTTAGTGATTGGTAGTGTTCCAGACTTAGTCTGTCAATCATTATGTCATTAACTACTTTAAAAGTATTGTTTTGATTTTTCTTTGAAAGATTTACAATAAAGATGACAAAAAGTCTGATAAAGTTCAATTTACTATTGATGTTAATAGTGTTTGTTGTTACAGCTCTCCAACTTATGGCTGGATAGGAAAAAATGGCTGACAAACATAGTTTGAACTATGAAGTTAGGGAGTTGAAGTTGGGAGCGAGCTTCACCAACAACAAGACATCACAGTATCACACTATTAAATGTAAGTGTTAATTCTAATATACTAGTAAATATAACAATACATGTTTAATTTGTGTACTTGTATAACTTACACATGTTTCCACTGTGGCCACGTTGTCTTTCAGTGGAGTGGGAGGTCATGAAAAAGAATCTTAGACATGTCCATAACTAGATTGAATATTTTGAAGAAACATCCTTGAGGAAACCCCTATATATAATTAACTCTATATTGATCTCGTTATCTTTCTAAAGTGTTAGTCTTACATATACAACGAAAGTTAAAATATTTCTATGTAAATCTATATTTAAAAAGTTTCTCACTAGAGGAGAGAAATGAGAATTTATCTGTCATCCAATGTTAATTTCGGCGTCTTCATAAAATCTCAGCTCGAAAACAGCGGCGAAATCCATGGCATCTTAAAAAAACCCATACTTTATGCTCAAGACGCTTCTTGTCTAATATGAGGCGCAAGAGTAATCTTGCATGAAGTTCTGTTGCTGTCTATGCAACAGATCTGCCTGCCAAATGGGTGCCTATAACTCTGTAGAGAAATATGCAAAAAGGATTTATCGGTAATGACCAGCTTATAAAGTCCAAACTGCACAGTCATAAGCACCAATGCAACAATGACTGTCTTGTGGTTTATTATCCGATACATTATGAAGAGCATAAGAGCTCCATAATCCAGTTCTGCCTCTCTGATTTCACAACCATGCTGTCTGGACGTACTACAGGCAACTACCATTCATATCATGGTACACTTCATCCTGTAAGCAGAATACAAAACACCTTGCTAAAGAAGTGAGGCGCCGTATAGGAATGTCCAAAAATGCTATGGCTCGCTTAAAAAAGGTCCGCAGGGACCGTGGTATTTCCAGGCGTACCTACTGAAATGCGTCTCGTATACGCGCTCGTCTACTCAATCTTCCTCTATGGAGCAGAGGCCTAGACGCTACAGGCTGCGGACCGAGGTAGGGTAGATGCCCTTGAAATGTGGTGCTGGAGACAGATGCTCATGCTCACAGATGGTTACCGTTAAAGTGGCAGGAAAGAGATCCCGTGGTTGGAACCCCAGACGATGGACTGACCAAGTAAGGGAAGCACTCGGAACACCACTCCACGATGTTCTACATATCGCAGAAGATAGAACGGAATGACTAAACATAAAAAAAGTAACATCACGCCTATAATCCCCGAAGAGGTAAGCAGAGGAATGTAGAACATTCCCACGTTTCACCATGACTAAACATCATTAAAAGAACACTAACAAGAAGAAGGCACGATCCGATGCATTTAGGAAACGAATCATGAAGAAGACGAAGAACACGAAATAAGAATAATAAATTAAGATAATAAATTAAGATAATAAATTAAGATAATAAATTAAGATAATAAATTAAGATATGATTTAAAAATGATTAATGTTATAATTATTAACGAACGTTGTCACTTATCTGAAGAAAACTGAAAGATAAAAAGTAATGTTTATAGAAAGATATTGATTATAATAATATTGTTTAAGGTGACATGTTTCCAAATATAGCCGTTATCGGGATGTCATTAAAGTCCTGGGATAACAGTAGCTAGTTGATTTTTCGCACCCGCCATAGCTTTGGGCAAAACTAAGTAATAAATGGCGTTGGGAGCAGATTTTGATAAATAAATCCATCGCGTGACCATCTGTGACCATAGTTTCGCATTAAACGTTGTTCTTATTTTTTTTGAGGTCTTAATATATAAATATATAAAATAGACTTCAGGGACGAACGCTCTACTCACGGAATATTATATTATTTTTTGGTCTTTTTAAGTTACGAAATTCACTGAATCAATTTATTTCAGGTTTAATTTTCATCATAATAATAATAAACATAAACAAATAATATTGAAGTGTCTGCTTGTAATATCAAAATAATAGCATTATAAGGAGTGCAAGTCAAAGTAGATACGGTACATTAACAAAAACTAGATGTACAGAACAACATTTGTATGTACGTCACGAACGATATGGTGACGCGCGACCTAAACGTGAAAACATTGGAAACGAGTTAAACTAACCAGTCAACAATTCGCACTCTATATGTAATTGGTACAGATTTTTTTTAAAATTTTAAGGGCTTCGTAACACCCGTTATATATCAACATGTGCGCTATTGAGAGCTGTTTAAAAATTAGTTAATTTATATTCTAGATGATTTCAAGCCCGCCTCTGTGGATGTGAACAAAATGGCAACAGTGGACGTCGGCACGAACAATCAAGTGACTGTGACTGTACCACACTTAGGCAAGTGTAATACCTCAAATGTAGCATAATTTAATTATAAAAAATATGCTTATTGATGAAGAAAATTGAAGTATATATTTTTTGGTATTATTACTTGCCTTGATTTTTGTTCATTATAGAATATATTTTAAAAGCCTAAAAGACCCGTCGTTCCAGAATTTAAAAAAATAAGTGAAATGTCACCATTTTGCTTTTTAACCCTGTCTTTTAACCCAGATATTTTTGGATTGAAAGTAGACAAAGTTTTAAAAGGTGACAACACATGACGCCTCCTACTACATTACTTAAGATTTGTCAATCACCTGTGCTTGTTTATTGATATAGATATTAATAGAATCGATGCACCAAAATGAATTTTATATATCCTTGTTTCCACTATTTATTTATACCAACATAATTTCACATACAACATTTCATTTTCAGATGGTGCAGGCGTCCCCCAGACAGTATTCAAGGGCAATCAGAGGCCATACACGAAGGAATGTGTGCTGATTATAGACAGGGTAACCGGTGAGATCACACTGGAGAAACTGTCAAGCAACATTCAAGTTAAAAAGACAAGGTGATTTTTTTCTAATTCAGTATCTTAATAAGAGATCTTTGCTAAATTTATTATAAGTATAAATTTAATATAAAGAAAGGGTAATTGCGTGGTCAACGATGGCAACATCGTGTTACTGTCAACGTCGTGTGTAATTTGGGTTTTTCTGTGTCAAAACAGACAAGAAACAGCGCAGAAGCCGCGGCCGCTGACGCCGGTGACGGCCGACTTCACCAACACCACCCAGCGCTCGAGCTCCCGCACGCGTGTTGCCACCAACCGGCGTACCGCCAATCCCAATACAGGTTAATGATCCGTGTATATACAGTACAATATGTATTCTGTACAGTCTGAAGAATACGCTCAGTGGTATAAATCACTAACTCGATAAGTTGAAATGTCTTGTGGTAGGTTGGTGTTCGTTATAAATTAAGCATGGCAATACTCGTGAGTTGAGTAGTTTAATTTAATTGCTACCAATATTAAAGAATATATACTCAATTTCCTTATTTTATATAAAGAGCCATAGCACATTAGCGTGATGTACTTTTTGCAATATATTAATGGAAAAAAATATTAGCAGTCTGGTTATAATGGCATAGGCTTTGGATTCAGGATGGGATGGCCCTGTCCGAGCTGCGAGCCTAGTTACTGACTATAGTCCATGTTACAATTAGAAGGGCCGTTATTTATTGGTTAGTATTTATTTTGGTGTCCAGTTTTTAATTTGGTGTCCGGTTTTAGGTCCGGCGGCAATGGCGTCATCTAACAATCAGGCGCGATTTAACAACGCTGCGGCGGCAGCGCAGAAGTCCCAGAACATGGTGCGTTCTCCCGCGCGCGTCAAGACGTCGCCGCCGCAAGCGCCGTACGATATTTCATTATTACTTTTACCTATGTCAATGTACAGCTACAGCATAACATAAAATAACGTAATATAACCTAACCTAATATAAAGTAACATAAAATCATGTCTGTATTTCCCTTAAGTGAAGTCTGGAGTGTGACATGTCCACGATTCGCCTGTAATGTTGTTTGTTCCGTGGAATAGAAGGCGAGTCTAAGGACATGAACCGGGCGATTATTTTTGTACGTTTTTATTACGTTAATTGTAAATTTCGAATATATGAAAGAACTAAAATTATATATGAATATACTGAAATTTTCTCATTTAGATTTTCTAGTAGTGGCTCGGAGTCTGGATATGTGCCCGATGCATGGCAATAGGCTCACCACCTATT
>DWDU01003898.1:0-11208 GCA_018245575.1 Jemadia suekentonmiller
CCGACCCGGGAATCGAACCCAGGACCTCCCGATCGGTAGTCGCACTTGCAACCAACACGACCAACGAGGCAGTCAATTATATTCTAATAACATTAATATGTTATTAGAATTAACAAACAAAATAGAAAAGGTGAGTGGTAGGGAGTTTGTAACATTTGCGGAAGGTCAAGCGCTGAGAGCCCACTTTGCAAAATGCCTAGATCCAGCTACAGAACAATAGAGGCTGATATGATGATAAAGATTAACATTTTATTAACACTAATATGCTACTCAGCTCTCTCTGACTTCGTATACAAAAAAAAGAGCGAACAACTTCAAAATAGATTAAAGTTGGTCTCACTGAGGTTATTATTATTACTTCAAAAGTTATATAGGTACATATACACTTAATGAACATATATGTATTATCTAAGTTACCATTCATCAGCTTTGGAGCTCCTCAGGCTGCGGTAAGTGGGTATAAAAACCAAGTGAATAAACCCCAGCACTCTTTAAGCAAGAGTGTAATGCTCTATAACCAAGAGCTTAATAACACTGAATTCAGACAATGAAGGCTAAATTCGTATTAAACAGTGTAAACATATAAACTTATGTAAAAACAAACTAAAACAAAACTAAAACAATATATTCATACATATTTGTGAGTTATTCAAAAACCGAAGGCTGGAAGGCTGAGCAAAACATGTATTTATAAGAAATACATTGTTTACAGCCAAAGGAAGGCCGGAATTCTTAACCAATCATCACTGCCATTGGATTGCGTACTTAAAAATATTCCATTTTTAAATCAAACTTTAATGTGTTTCGTTTAAAATAAATAGTTATCAGGGTAGTAGAAAACGGACCGCTCGCTGGTTGATATAAGATCGTATGAATCATCAGCCATAATAAAATTGTCTATGGTTAATAGACATTTTGAATTATTCTGCCGTTTATTATCCCCCGCGATCCTCTCGTAATTCATCATGATTTTCATCTCTCTCAATTACAATATCAAATTAATTTATTATCTATATTCGATAAGACAAACAGCGGACGGAGTAAGTTGGGAGTTTAGTAGCGGGTTGGTACAAGCGATAAGCTTTTCGAGGGTTCGATAAATTGATAAATGTTGACTTGGTAATTCAACATCGAAGTATAAAATGTTAATAATTAATTAGATTCGATCTATATATCTATTATATCTTAAAATGACGATACTAAAAGAAAGATAATTTGAACAAATATTTAATTATCATGAACCAACTAATTTCACACTGTATGTACAAAAGAAAAATTTTCTAACAAAGCTTATACTACTACTGAACTATCTATGGAATATTGTTAAATAAATGATAAGATATCAAGTTAGTTTCATTTCTAAAATTTATCCTAATAACTAGATGAAAATGGTTTGACATGATAACACATACATATATATTCAATCAATTTTTTTCAAGTCAGGTTGTCAGGTCAGTCATTGGCAACTCCTTTTATGATAAAGAAGTCAATAGATGTTCAAGAACCTTTCATCATCGAGGTGACCGTCAAATTAATCCTCTATTACCTGTATACAAAACGTCCATTTTACATGCTTGACATTGAAAAAATCAATATTTATAACTTCACACATCGTTCACGACCCGTGAATGTGTTAAGAAAAATGACACTATTTATCCTGATAAATAACGGACAGCGAGTGCGACCTTTCTGCGACGTAAATAATCTGTGTTTATCTTTGCCGCGCTAATTTACCGTCGATTTTTCGTCATAAGAACACAGACGCTCGCACTGTCGCGTCCGCGCCTGTACATAAATAAGCAATTGTTGTTATTTAAATCGAATATCCATTCAACATCGGAATAGATAGGACGAGCGATCAATTCGTAACAGCATACATCAATCTCTCATGACCTGAACCCCGCGATCATTAAGCCACTGTCCGAGATGGGTCCGCGATGATCGATCGTACTGGGAACGCCTCGTTTGAGCCAACATTAAATATTGCCGCCTTTTCAAGTTTCTTTATTTATTTTTATTGTGGAAAGAACTGTCTCATTATCAAAAGTGTCAATTTTATTCATCTTTTTACACCAGATGGGAGAATTCCCCGCAGCTGGCAAGTTTTTTTTATCGCTTCCCTGTAGCTACCTACAATTGCTGGTTTTCTTTTGTGCGCTTCAATTTCTTCACATTTTAGAAATATTAAGTATTCATTTTGTTATTGAAAATGTCTTTGAGATAATTTATAATATTCATTTAAAACCCTATTCAATCTCATCTCATGAATCTATTACCGTTATATTGTAAAAAACCTTCCTAAATGGAACCTTTTAAAACCACACACTCTAAAACATAACGTAACATCACGACTGTAATCCCCGAAGAGGTAGGCAGAGGAATATAGAACATTCCCACGTTTCACCAGTAACGTTTACGTCCCACTATGGAATAGGTGAGCCCATTGCCATGCATCGGGCACATATCCAGACTCCGAACCACTACTAGAAAATCTAAATTAGACAATTTTAGTAGTGCACTACTCGGGAATCGGACACAGGACCGTCCGATCGGCAGTCGCACTTGCAACCAACACGACCAACGAGGCAGTCTGACCACACACTCTAAACATACAATTAGGTATACAAACGCTAGCCAAGTCTGCATTCACATACCTTAAAGTACTTACAGAAGAACTCTAAACCAAGTTAGTCACACTTGCTTATATCGAACGATATATTATACTCAATTCAAATTATTTCAAAATTACAAGTAAATTTAAGGCTTTAAGCCTCAGACGCTCGCAATCGGTTGCGCGTTGCTACTAATTCCATGTCGCCTACAAGAACAGAAACGCCTGATATACTTGTTTAATAACTTGACAATCAATTGCATTGCTATACGTAAAACTTGTTAAAAAACACGTTTATTGTAAATTATTCAAATCGTTTTAATGAGGCATTATAATCCTAATAACAGACAATCACTAAAAGTAAAAGACACTTTTTACAATCGTAGTCCTGTATCTTAACCTATGTAATTTAATTTAGATAATACGATAAATGTTTGACATCCCAACAAGGCTTAAATTAACCGAATCGAAAACAATAGGTACCTACCAAGGTAAAATATCAAATGTTGAATGATAACATCTTAAAAGTCGTAACGCATGGATAGTTAAAATACCAACGATCTAAACTTTTCCGAAAAAACATTTCTATTTTTAAAAATATCCAAACTGAAATATTCTAATAAGGTTTATCCGTACACGTTATTTGAGACGGACAAATTGTATTTTAATCATTTCGGCGACAACAAGATTCTCTTCGAGTCTTGGTACATTTTAAAATCCCTTTCTACGTTACTTATGTATATACAATATATACAATACTTTCCTTTACCTATACGCTTCTCTCCTATCAATTAACATGCTCATTTAAAAAACATAATAACATCATAATATCCTGCTGTACTTTCCAATGTAGTATTCCCAATTATCACCAGTTATACGTCTCATGGAATAGTAGATGAGACTACTGCCATACATCTAGCACATATCTCGGATCCACGTTACTTATTACACAGCAGAGCTCCACAGACTCATGCCATTTAAAAGCACCCTGCCTTTCAAGGAAGGGCGTTCTGTTTGACGTGATAAGTTACGTCACCAACCGTTGCCTTAGAAGGTAGACATTTGAGGTCTATATTAATATAAAATATAATGTTAGCTTACTTAAATTTACCGTTTTGTTGAAGCTCGAACTCCAAACAATAATGAAGGAAGCGCATTGGGTGTATTGCGCAATAATTCAATGCAATTGAATAATGTTGGACAACAATGGTTATTGTAGTACGATTCATGGGCGTCCGTGTCGAGCTGTGACGAAATTATGGCCGAATTGTACAGTTACAGTGGATAATGGAACTTTCTCTTGTGCAAAATCTACGCAATCATCGTGAAAACCAAAAATACATAATCTGTAATCCCCGAAGCGGTAGGTAGAGGAATGTATTACACTCCAACGATTCACAAGTTACGTTTACGTCCCACTATGGAATAGCTGGTGAGCCTATGCACCGGAAACATTGCCAGACTCCAAACCACTACTAGAAAATCTAAATGCGTGAAGTTACGTTTAAGAGAATCACATCACCTACTACTGTATTTGCTGTACAGTTATACTTAGCATTTTGTATGTTAATACCAGTATTAATTACATTTCCTATACAGCGTTATTCAGTCACAAAATAATTTCCATCACATCTCCGTTTCCCGGGTTCATGTCTGCCACACATATCGAAGCTTCGGTTCCAAATTCTGTAATTCTGAACTATTTTCTTCCGAAGTTCTTTATAATAATAGGACTTCTTTAAAACGATGCGAAAGTTTCTCTCGGCTCTTTTCGATTGTTGTTGTATCTGATGACCGTTGTAGTTGAACGTATGTAAAAAAAAAGTATTTCCCACTTACTCAGTATGTCTATATATGTGACTCCAGGTGTGAATGTTGGAATGTGAGTTGGCAATTCCATAAATTCAGCTTAAATTAAAGATGTATCTGCATCGTATTAATCTTGGTCTTTAATCAGAACTAATGAGACACAATGGCTTAACTTCAACGCTCACAATTCAAAATATCCACACCTATCGATATTCTGTTCTAATATCATCGAGTACGTATCGCAAATGTCACCTGAACCAGTACGTATTTATTCCCCACCCGTTCATTATCAGTCATCAGCTTGAACCCAGAGACAAATTGCGTTGCATTTTCTTCTGCGAAAATTGGACATTCGAAACAACTTAGGTAGCATTTTAATGGTTTAATATTTCAAAGGTGTTGGGAACTCGGAGATTTCATTAGGAGATTATTGAGACCAGCATGGTTCATTTTGCCCTAGCCTAATGGTGTTATTATTTGATAGGCCTGGCTTTATCGCGCCCAACGTTAGGGCGCGACCGGACGGAGCGAAAAATCGCTGGCGCCAGGCAAACTATCTTGGGGAAACACGACGTCGAATAAATGACCGAAACCTACAATTCACATTATTGTATTTCGGACCACTTTTACTTAATACTTTACTAATGATATCGAAAAGCCTTTAGGTAGAAAATTGTGTATGTATTCGCCCGACCAGTTCACATCGCCAGCTTACTTTCTTCACGAATTCGCCACGACGTTAATCGTCCGCCAAGCAATAAACATTGCAAGCGTTTAAAAGTGAACACTGCAAGTAATCAAACTCGAATATTACGATAATTCGAATTATTAATTTCTCATATTACCGTAGCTTGATTTCTGCGCGGTGTATTGCAGTAAGCATACCACCTATTAAATGTGACGTATAATATAAAACGTGGAAGTACTACACTCCTCTGTCGCCCCTTCGAGGGACTACACGCGTGATGTTGTCATATTGTGTTTAAAAAAATCCAGCCATAAACAGCCCAGTGCGGTCCTGCGCCAAAGGTGCAAGAATTAAGTGGTGTACTAGAAGCAAAGATTCTAGATTCGAATTTTGTTTGGAATATTAATATTTGTATCCATTGTTTGCGCCGCTGTTCAGTAAATGTGGTAACATGTTAACAAAATAAATAGGTTACTCGTGACTCAAGGTGGCGTCACTAACAAGTAGGTACTAGATTTGTTTCTTCTTTTCCAGTTGCGTATTGCAACTCGTCCAAAAAAATAAAAGAAATTGACCAACTGTCTCTCTTCCATTAGAATTCAATCGATTCTGGATTCCGATCAAAAAGTATTACAGTCAATATAGAATAAAATAAAAATGTTACCGACCTGTTTTTAAAGTATTCAGTAAAATTAAATGCTAATTCTGGGGTGATAAATTCAAGAAACAGGGTGCATGAATGGAGCCTCCCGGAGCGGCGGCTATGTCTGAATGTCTGATTAAGTACAAACACATACTGCCCGGCATACCCTGGACATTGCGACCAATACTTTCACAACGATGGCTGATCACTTATGATCAGCAATCGACTCGACGAAGAAGATACAGCACTAGACTTAATACGGGTTTTTCTCTGAAACCGACCAACTGTTTTTTCCATAATCGAATTTTAGTTTAACATTTATTAAACAAACGGTTAGAATTTGAGCTCTGTTAATAGTTTTGCACATGAATAGGTATATTTACTTATGGGCAAAACTATTCAAGTTACTCTGTAGTCGTACATTGTACGTACGTTTTGCATATATATGATATTTAAATAATGTTTAGCGTCAATTGGATCGTACTATCTAATGGTAAACCGGCAGCTTGTTGCGACTGGAAGTAATTAAATCTAATTATAACTGCAGAGTCTCAGCACATTTCGCGGCGCAACATGGAAGTCACATTAAGGGAAACCCAATAGCGATTTATAAATCTAATTGGCGCGTGGCGCTAAAAGCATTTTTAGCATTTTTTACTTTTAATAACGCGCAGTGGCGACTAACTTTGTAACAGTCCAGTAATGTTGTCGCGTGGGTTTCGTGTAGTATCCCTGCGGTGGGTACAACCCGCGCGCGATAACTTGACACCTGCGCAATGACGTCACAGCGGCTTGTTGTATAGCGCGAAAGTAGAAAACAGTGGTAAACATTTATTCCATGAATAATAAAAAGATTTGTTTATAATATTAATTACAATACAAAAATTAAACATCAAGAAGAGAAAAAAAATAGCCATTATTAGATTTTTTATTAGACCGTAAGATATTGTTTGCATTAGTAATAATCTGTTAAAGTAGAGAAATTACGATGTTTAAATAAAAGAAGACAGTTATAAATATATCAATGTATTAAATTATATTAAACAGCTTATTCAAGAAACATTATATGTAAACTTAATATGGCAGTAGGCTTACCTCTATTCTGTGATGGAACGTATAACATAATTGAATCGTCGTCGTCGTTGTCGAAGGTGAATCGTCGGATTATAATATATTTCCTACCTACCCCTTCAGGGAAATATAGGCGAAATGTTATGTCGATATACATTCCAATTAAATGCCTAAATATTCATGTCTCAGAATAACATTGAATGTTAAGAGTGAATAATTTTACATTTAAACTAGAATCGTGGTTTTTGGCTTACATAAAATGATTCTGAAGTTAGGTTTTGCACGATATAAAATATATAGTTTTTTTCTGTCCGTCTGTATAAATAGAGATATCTAATGAGTGCAATTCCCAAGACAATGCGCCCGTGTGATAAGGCATGTTAAGTCGCAATTTGTATGCCAGTAGTAATGGGAGCCGGCGTGACCTCTGAGCCTCAGTCGACTAAAAGAATAGGAAAACTATTGAGTCGTATTTTTTTTTATACCATTCCTTTCGAAAACTGCATGTCATTAAATTTTTGTCTTTTATTTCTAATTAAAAGTACATAGCATAACATCACGCCTGTATCTCTCCTAAGGAGTAGTTAGAGGAGTGTAGTGCACTCCCAAGATTCACACGCTCATACCATACAGCCATAGACTAGACATAGACCGAACCCAACCCGGGCATTGGGACTGAACCCAGCACCTCTGGCTCAGCAGCGGAGCTCTCTTGAGAGGGAGCTCTCTCTCCGCTCCGCTTGTGCCGAGTGCTTGCGCTAGTAAACGAGGTAAAACAGGAGTTGTAAACAAATAAATCCTATTTCTTTTATTACTTGGTTGGATCAATTCAAGCATTAATCTTTAACAATGTATGAAGCCAATCAATATTTACCCTTCACCAACCCCTTTATTGTTCCACAGTTAGACTCAGAAATACAAGGGATAAGGGCGTTGTCTGTAACGTTGAAGAAGTGCGGATTGCCAGACTTCGTATACGCCCTGTACCATCACACATTCTACAAGGGTATATTAAAATGTTCCTAATTAAGTTATAATGAACTTAAACGATGCCATATATTTTTTATTTTCAACAAAAAATGTCCATTCCATCCTTTTTTGTCCATCGATGACATCTGTGGCGTGAAGCCCGTCCATTACCGACCTATCAGCACTTCGTTAGTCCAACACATTCTATCAGAAGCTCGCATAAACGCTAAAGACCATTATCCCATGCGCCGCATCACACTTCACCTCAATTTCCATTCTAATGTCACCGAAACCATTGAATCCAATATAACCTTTACTAGCATTGGGAATTCTTCAATTGTTTGACGTGTCCAGTAGCTACTGCGGTCTAATATCGTATGGATCACTATTCTTTGTTCAAACTAAATTGTGCTGCTGAAGCCGTGCCCGTGCAAGGGGATTTAACCCTTATTGCACTGATCATAGCGTCTCGTAAGAATTTGAAATCCTTCGGCACTAATATTGGTAGACGTATACCACCCACCAATGGATGGTGTTAGATAAAAGTGGATTTAATGAGACGCTTCTGTGAATGGAGAGCGTTCGTTAAAATAATACAAAAATGGAACAAATTATTTTAGAAATGGTCTCTACTATTGAGCTGATGTTATCGTTTACTGCGCCCCTCTAACAACCAAAGAGAGACTAACATTTTCGTAAAAAATACTTAGATACACTGTGGCAGGCAATGAGATAATTTAGTTAGGTTCACTCTAACTACCCACCAAAAGGTGAGCTACAAGTAGTTACGTTTTCTTACTGACATTTTAAATGCAGTTTATCTAAAAATACTAAGCAATGAATTACATAATAATTAAATATTGTCATAATTTATGGTAGAATAGAAATATTTATACATAAAATTAAATTATTGTAAGTGTTAAAACTGCCTCGTTAGCCCCTTTAGGGTCTGGATGGCAATGTAATAATACAAATTAAAATGACGTTCTAAACCATAATACATCATTTACAGCACTGATCGAGCCGTCGTATACAATATGCTTACAGTAAAACAGTTTAACTTCATACATAGAATAGTGTTCCTAAATCTAACTGTTAGTACAGCCCGCAGTCTTCTTGACTAACGGTGGCTTTTAGGTCCACCATTACCATATTGACGCGAGCCACATCGGTTCCGGAATTATACCTAAATGAGACATAATAATAGCAAATTTTACGTGTATGAAATGCACGCGGTTCTGCTACGATTATGCTATGTTTATTTATTATAATCTCCGCCGCAACCTCGCCGCTATCAGCGAGGGCTCATGAAGAGGCACTTCATATAAGTCCGAGTCTAGACGGACTATCTCGTGAAAACATACGAGAGTTAAGCCGCAATATAATCATGTAGGTATATTCAGACACTATATTAACGTACTTAATGCGTATGTACATACATATTAGAGTATAGATTTGAAAGTTGTCTGTCGCTCGGTGCTATTAATATCTGCAATAAACGATTTCGTCTTATAATAATAATGCGTTACTCATGAAGGTGTATTGATTAATTCTTAATTTAGAGATATATACACATTTTTCTTCTTTTTGTCATTTATTTTATCTTTTTTGTAATTTAGATTTTCCAGTAAACGTTTCTAGTAATGGCTTGGAGTCTGGGTTTGTGCCCGATGTATGGCAATAGGCTCTCTCCTTATTACATAGTGGACTTAAACGTCACTGGTGAAACGTGGGCAAATACTCTACACTTTTCCCTACATTCTCGGGGATGTTACGTTCTCCTTTATATTAAACGACGTTTTATAAACTAATATATTATGTATGATACATAGTACTTAGACGAAGATAAGTCTCGGGATTGGTTATAGAGAGGATGTATTTATATAAAATTGAAATATTAACGTAACTATTACCCGTATGTTTCCATACTAACGTTACAAGAGACGTGTCTTTACGAATTTGTTCCGAGGACTACTGCGAGCGATGGGTTGAGGTAGCTAAATTAGGTTATTTGATATTTATCAAGAAAATATTTAACGGTATTATTGTTAAAGGCGACTTTGTTGGCGTGAAATAATAAATCAACTATTTCATTTTCCCTTTAATAAACAAAATAATCGATTGATTCACTGTGAAGTTAATGTAAAAATATAAGATATATTCCTTATGCGCTCAACATACAGAAATTGTGATTCGGTAGAATATACATATCAATACGTGAAGCCAAACTTTTGTACCTTTTTTGAAAAGATTTATCACACGGAGAATGGTGAAATTTGGTAGAGTTTAGTTTGTTGAATCAGAGTAGAAAACTAAAACGTTTGTATAATATGTGATATAAATACATACAGACTGCCTCGTTCGTCAAGTCAGCCCCGGATCTTCAATTTTTTTAGGCGTGGCTAAAACTGAAATATGCCGCCCCCGCCCTCTTGTATTTATTTTTACCTTTATCATCTTTATAATTTCAGCGGTCAGATGTGTGTTCTTTCTGTGTTAAGACAATATGTAATTTAATGTATATATCGCTATTTTATTAGGCTTCCGGTTACTCCGGTCTGGAAATATTGAGAGAAAATCCATTGAGCTCTAACGGCTTTTACAGTGAATAGAAACATAACCATCTGGCATTACACAAACAAACATTGCGCACATCTTTTTTAACTCTATATACATATATTACAAACCACTCTAGCTAGCGATCTAGCTGGAGTCTGTAGAAGCGGTATTACGCGTAGCATTTGCGCGAGATAACTCTATCGATGATATTTATTGTACTGCGTTATTGTTATGACTCGTATTGTTCAAAGTAGTTTCAGAATATTATTGAATCTCTAGACTGGGGCTTGCCGGTACTTACACCCGTGTACCAGAAATGTGAGAGCTCACAATGTATAGTTTTATGATGATAGAGTCGGAAACGGGTGCGTTGAGCTAAGTGCACTTTGTAGAGCTTATAAACTGTAAAGGTTCTTAGAGTTCTTTGAAAATTCTAAATATTTGCTATTTCAATGGGATCAGTTAAAAATGACTTACTAGAAAGTTTTCAGCGGATTATCTCAGAAAGGGTCCTTCAAAGTCATTTTTAAACTTATGCTTCCGTACCCTAAGGCACCTGGCGAGGTGGTGAGATTTATAATAATGCTCTTCAATAATTAATTGTACAGGAAGAGGGTGGAGGGTTAACTCTATCCCTCCTTCAATTAAGGGGTGTTATACTTTCCCAGCCAAACTCGAAATCGGATCGGACTATCTCGAGTTAGCCCATCATATATGTATAAATATATATATTCTTTTGTTAAAATAAGGGGTAAAATGCCTAATAACATTCTCTCCCAGTCAAATCTAAGTGATGAAGAGAATGTGTGCTACTTGCATATTTATTTATTGTTGTATTATCAATTCAAATCCCTAATA
>DWDU01003899.1:0-11208 GCA_018245575.1 Jemadia suekentonmiller
TTGGTATCATAATCCTATATAACTTTCTTCTTCGTATAGGTCGAATTGTTCGTTAATTGTTAGGCGGTACGAAGTTCACTGGGTCAGCTAGTATCTTATAGATTACTCACATGTCATAATCTTTACACCTAAACACCACTTAACTTTACCCTTAAATCTATTTATTGTTAATCTGCTGAAATAGTGTCACATTAGTGTCTCCAAGTATTCCCGATCGAAGTGATATATTATAATCACCGCCAGGCATTGCATGATGTGACGTAATGTTTATGTCACATCATGCAGGTGCAATGTGGGTGTGTACTGCACTCTGCCTGCCTGTCTGATTACTAACGTAATGTTACGTTTGATGTATTTACTTTCATTATTACGTAGATCAGACAACGTACATATATTAACATATTATCTTCATGCCAGGTCCCTTACGGAGCAGGCAGTAAGCACCGAGTGGCAAATATGTCTATCCTTACAGACCTACCGCGCTTCTTCTGCATTCATAACGCAGATAGATTTTATTAATGTTTTGACAACATGACACACACAATGCCAACTCTAAATAATACTACTACAGGTCAATAGAATATATTTAAATATAACTATTTTTTACTTCCATTTCCATAACGAAGACATTCAAAACAAACAGTCGCGAATCAATAAGTAGCATATAGCTGAGTCAAATGTATGTTTATTTCCAGACCGGTGGCAGGTCACCTGCGCTATAACCGCTAACCGAAATATACAAGGCGCAAACGCCTTTACATAATGTATGAGGATCGCATGATGGAAATAGATGAGTTTACTGTATTGTGCTGAATCGATAATGTTAGGTATCTATATAGATTAGAACTAAAAATCATTCTTAATCTCAACAAAACTATGGTTAAAATAACAAATAATAATAAGTACTATGTAATAAGTGATATAATAAGTACTATGGACTTCATGGTCTCGCGACCATGGAATGGAATGTTTTCTAACTTACCACGAAAGCTTAAATATATGAAATGCTACGTGAATATTAGGTAAAAACGACTACAGGTAGTGAAGATCAAGTAGAAACGTGAATTACAAATTCATTCAATTGTGCTGCGAACGTGATTAGAGAACGTAAATTTCATAATGTAATATCGTTCAAAATGCGTTAATTAATGGCTTTAAATCTTCCTGAATCACCTACGCGCACTCATTTCCACTTGACCGACTCGTGACACAAGTGATTCAAATTAAACCTTTCCAAACATTAAAATTCGTTCACAACTCATTTGAGTCAAGAGTTCATAAATTATTCGTCAAACTAATAAAGTACTGTACGGTATTTGGGAAAACTAGCAAAAAATATCGGCTTAACGTTGAAAACAGCAACGCGGGAATTTAAAATGGGCGAAATACACGACATAAAATATTTGTCACAATTAATGAATAATCTGTACATTACCTTATGGTACAGGTCGGTCTGTTGTCGAATCTTGTACTCGAGCTCGTGTAGCTGCGCCTGGACCCACGAGTAGCGGGCGGCTATCCTCGCGCGACTCTTCTGCCACGTCCACAGAGCGCGTTTTTCACTGCAGACAAAAAGACTCGATCGTTATAACAGTGGGAAATATATAAAATCGTCAGAAGGAAACATACAGCGAGAAAAATTCGGCACTATAAAAAAACCAAACTGAAAATACGAACAGGAACGAAAACTGAATAGTTTTTAATATCCGCCTGTATATGCAGGTGTATAAAAAAATTATGAAAGGAATTTTAACAGTTCAATCAGTATTATGAATTTTGTTCATTACAGTTAATACTGCACTTGAAATGTTAAAAAAATAGAATATAATAATAAAAATAGTATACAATTGACAAATAAGTAAAACAATGATTACTGCAGGTAAACAGGTATGTTTTATTTCAGGAACAAATTCGCTTGTCTATTGATTTTCTAAGTACACACAAGTCATTACAAAAAACCATATTTGTGTGATTTTTTAAACTTTAACCCATAAAAAGTACAAGAATCGATTACCATATTGCATAGTCCTATTGTATGATATAAAAGAATTAACAATAATAGTGGCAGAAATAATGACATCCTTATTCATGTGGCCTATATGTTTTGTGTAGAATAAATTAGAGATAAAGTGATAAAGTTACTTTGGCCAATTTTTTGATTCTCAAATTTAATTCAATCATTTCAAATCTAGATATTCATATAATATTTTAATATAACATCACATGTGTAATCTCTGAAAAGGTAGGCAGAGGAATGTAGAATACTCCCACTTTTCACCAGTTATGTTTACATACCACTATGGAATTGGTGATGAGCCTTTTGACATGCACCGGGCACATATATATCGAGACTCCCAGCCACTACTAGAAAATCTAAATTAGTAAATTTTGTAGTGCCCGACCCGGGAATTGAACCCAGGACCTTCCGATCGGCAGTCGCCCTTGTAACCAACACGACGAACGAGGCAATCAATTTTATATTAATTTATCTAATTTATTTTAATTCAATATATATGTACTTGCAGTTTAATAGCATATGTATTTAATTACATTTCCAATATCTAGTGTAAATATTTGTTTAAAATTATACTATAAACATATGTTTGAATCCCACGCGAGAATGCAAGCGCCGCCGCCTCCTTTTATTTTTTGTATTCAAATTTGCATGTTAGTTAATAATATAATTATAGAACTAAATATATGTAGGTACATACTATGAAAAGGCCTCAACACTTCACTCCAACATATTACAGTTGATTATGTTCAACATTTAAAAATGTAAACAGACAAATATATAATTGTAATTTGAGATTACCAATGCACAGTATGTACTGTATTTTTAACATGACAACATGTTGCATGATGCAATCGGCAGTCATACATAGGAGACATGGTAACAAATTTTTCATATGTTTTGTCCAATTATCTATAAATAAATAACTGAAAATACATTAAGGACAATGAATAGACAGTTTCTTTCAATTCATACATTGCTGGAGTCAAGTAAAGTTATATAGTACATGGTGGGACATATACATAACTGCTAAAATGTACTGTGTACATTTCTACTAGTGTTTAGTGTACTATAATCTTCGGCCTACCTCTTTGGAGATTACAGGTGTAAATGTAACATATTTTGAAAACCATTACTATATGCATATTTAAAAAAAAAAAATTTGTTCAGTAAAATAATTTTCTTCTATATCTTATAAGTAAGTGTTTATTTAAAGTCACATTGTTATTTTGACCCTGGTTAGGCTCACCCGATCTCACTGGCACAGCAATAAGATTTTCGTATATTTCCTTTCCTACTGATGTTGAGTTACACCATTAATATAATTTTTTTATAGAAAACAAATTTAAAATATTTTAATCTTTCAGTCTACTAGATTTGTTTGATATAAATATAAAAAAAATTGTAGCTGTTTTGTAAAACTTGTTTTTAATTCTTCCTTAAAAAATATGCATATTGATTTTCGCCTTAAAAGTCATCAGAAAAAATTAAATTGTCAATTTTCTAAAATGAGCCTGTTAAGCAAGCACACCACACCTGACCCAAGGAACTTTTTAGGGGCGCCTTATGATGAGTTAATCATTATATATAGTTAAACTTGCTTTGAAAATGAACATAAACATAATTATAATTGTGAGAAAAAGACAAATTTTAGAACAGTGGAAAGTAAAGTGTACACTTACAATTTCAAATACAAATTTCTTTTGCAAATAAATCCTTTGGGACTTCACAGTTAAGTACATGTAAATGTATATAAATGTGAAAATAAGATATATATATATTCTACCTTACCATAGAACAATTACTTGTGCACACCACTTATTACTTCTGAATGGCAAACAAACCCTCAGGCCAGCAATCAGATTTACTAAGCATTGAACCAACAGGGCAGTCATTGATAAATAATTTATTTACAACAAAAACAATAAATAAATAACAATGTTTCTATTTAATATGTAATTTATTTATGACAAACAAATGAACAAATAAATGTATTTAATTTCAAATTTAACATCACACCTGTCATCCTGAAGAAATAGGCAAAAGAGTGTAGTACACTATCACATTTCATCAGTTATGTTTACATCTTACATCCCATTATGCAATAGGCCGTAAGGTCATATACTGAGCATAAATCCAAAAATATATTTATTTATATGGCTTATTTTAACATATTTATTGTTATCATTTCCTATTTAAATTATTTACACACAATGCTCTTATCACTAGTTCAACTGATATAGAATTTATATATCATTAAATTCACTCTTTGCAGAACAAAGTAATAAAGAAAAAAGGAGTAAATAAAGACTTAAAGGATACCAATACAGGCTGCTAATAAAAAAATAAATAAAGGATACTAATCAAGAATGACTTATAGGCAGTGATAGCTTAGTGGTTTGAAATTCAACCTCTCACTCCGGGAAACCAGGTTCAAATCTTAGCATGCACATCTTAAAAATATGTGTTTTAGGTTTAAATATCACTTGTTATAACGGTGAAGGAAAACATCGTGAGGAAACCTAAGAGTTATCAAATAAAAATTGTTAACAAAGGTGTACGAAGTCTGCCAACATGCACTTGACCAGTGTGGCAGAATATGGCTTTAACCCTCCCATTCTGGGAGGAGACCCATGTTCAAACAGTGGAACGATAAAAGGTTCAGGAAAAAAAACAATAAATAAAGCATAAACTAAGAAAGGTTACCCATAAAGAAAAAATAAACAAAGAATAGGAATGCAAAATAAATAAATAAAACCATACCAATACCAATGCAAAATATAGAAATAAATGAATTAAAACTAAATGCTATCCATATAAATTCTTATACCATTTTGTACTGTTGTAAGACATCACAATTATCTGAAATATAATAATGTGACTGAATAGCTCATTCTATCATACATTCAAACATCTGGCATCTTATAATTTACCCTTAAGGTTGTAGACAAGGATGTATTCACAAGGACACAATAGTTGTAGGTAACTGGTCCTTCATACAATGATGAAGGAGCATAGACTGTATTTAAATTTGTCACAAACTATCAATAGTCTGCAACTAATCTATGTTCCATATAGTTGAATAATTATTGTTGACCTGCGTTCCAAACTTTTTTGAGGCATGAGTACTTTGGAAATGGTACAAAATGCATATATGAAAATTACATTAAATAGCACTGATCATAATATAACTAACTAGGTTCAGCATGGCCATTGGTAATAGGGATTTAAGCTACTGATTCTCAACAATTTTATGTTGCTGCAAGAATATGATTATTACAATAATGCCTCTTCAAGCTTGCTCGCTGACTTCATCTAGGGTATCATGTTTATTGAAATTTATTGATAGTGTAATTTTCAAGTATTTATGTAATATGCACAATGTTTGTGAATCATGTATGTTTATGCACAATTAACTACAGCCAATTATTTTAATGATGTTAAAAAGACATCCAAAATCTTCAAATATGTATCTATTATGTTTGTATTAAACTGTAAGCAAATAATAATTGGAAAAGTTTCACACTCATTTCTAATAAACAATGAAAAATTGTAAAAAATGCTAAGATTAAGGCAGTCTTATAGAAAATGTTAAAATAAGTTCCCAGCAAGGTGACAAATGAGCAATTAGATGTAATGTCCAATTTAGACAAACTTTTAATTAGTCATGGGTGTAACATTGTGTTTAACATGTGGTCTAAAATTCCTTTGATGGTGTCTACCTATCAATGAATACAGTAATATACATATATATAATTCACAAATTTCTAAGCAAAGAGAGGCTTAAGGAAATTTGCTTTTAGTGGTCAATGTACGAATATAAGTGAGTACAAAGCACATATATTCCAAGATCAATGCATAGGAATTGATCACTTAAAATTGCAACTAAATTTGTTATTTTTTATGGAAAATATACAATGTGAATATTGGTGGCAGGTGCTAAGGGAGGCCAAGACTCATCTGTCTAGACCATATAAATAATGTGTTGAGGATATTAGAAGTGTACGAAACCAGGGTGCATGTATGAAGAGAATGATGAATGTGAAAGAAGCACAACAGATGTGTAAGATTAGAGATATTTGGCATTGTGTGCTGCCTACCCCCTAAGGGAACTGGAGTAAAGATTTGTATGTATGTAAACGTAACATCACGCCTGTAATCCCCGAGGAGGTAGGCAGAGGAACGTAGAACATTCCCACGTTTCACCAGTTATGTTTCCATCCCATTATGGAATAGGTGGTGAGTATATTGCCATGCATCGGGCACATATTCAGACTCTGAGCCATTACTAGAAAATCTGAATTAGAAAATTTTAGTAGTGCCCGACCTGGGAATTGAACCCAGGACCTCCTGTTCGGCAGTCACACTTGCAACCAACACGACCAGCGAGGCAGTCAGTATGTAAAAATATATGTAAAAAAATGTATGTTAAAAATGAGAAAAGGGAGGTGAAATATTAATGGTAATAACATGAATGCAATAATAAACATTTTTGCCTGGCAAGGTCCTGTAATTTTGATCCCTACAAGCTGCCAGATCTACAGAACTAATTTAGCATTTGAATCAATTGTGAATTAATACATACATTTACAATATACATATATTAGCTTAATAAGCCTATTACTTGTTATATTGATAAAATTAAAACATTGATTTAACTTTTTTAAGTGTTTTATTTTGTGAATATCTATGTTATTGACATATACATGCATATATACTTTATCAGGTTCTGGTTACAACAATAAAGGCTCTGCCATGTTTGGGAATAGACGGTCTTAAATGTGAGATATCCCAATATGTTTGTTCATCATTCAAAATTATTAATGAATTAATGTCTTGCAATTTAATTTTATCAAAATTATTATTCCTTCATAATGAAGATTAGAGTATGATATAAACCGGAATCTAAAATTTACTGGTATTTCAACACAAAACAATCAGTGGCCACATATAAATGACAATTTTTAAACATGTTATAAGCAAAACAAAAAAACTTACATTGGCATATGTTGTTGATGTGGATTATTGTATGTCATTCCTTCATCATCACTCTCGGCGCCTGAAGAAGAGGCAGTGGCATCAGAGTCCACACCGCGCCTCACCACCGACAAATGGAAGCGCAGTGCATTAGCTTTGTCCTCCAACTCATTGAGGGTTCCAGAAGGTATGCCAAGTGATGCGGACTTGGAAGCATCACCTTTAGAGGTCCCAGCATGATAATATCTCGGCCCAGTCACAGAACGGGCTGCTGCACTAGCTTGAAGAGCTGCAGTTGTCTCTATCTTTTTAACTAAGGCTTTCAAACCCATTGGTCTACCACCACCATCTTTTCTAGCACCTCTAGTAGTCTTCTCAAAAGTTTGAGCTACCTCCTCTGATACACGCTTGCCAATGGCTCGGGCCTGAAGAACTCTAACTCTTTTGAGCAGAAATAATATTCTTTTTTCCATATGTGACTGTACATGTTTAATCTTATCCTCTTCAGTTTCTTCTTCTGAATTCTCAGGCTCTGCCAAATCAACAAAACCAGTGAGGCGAAACATTGACTCAGTGTCCCCTGTTGATAAGCCTTCAGCTGTCTCAAAAGTTTTAATCACTTGCGCTATATCAACATTTCCTAGGTCAGAGAGAATCTGTTCCATCTCCTGCGAGTCCTTGGCAAGGTTGGGCGGGTTCTGCAGACCCATGTCATCCTCCTCCATGAGTGTGTTATTATGGACGGACGCGAGCGCCCGTCTCCGATGAGAAGGCTTGTCGGTGTCTGGGAGCCCGTCGCAGGTGTGGGCGTCTCGCTGCGCGTTGTGCGCCGGGGCCATGACACGAGCGCTGGCCGCCGCGGACACCGGCGTCGGCGGCGTCAGGGCGGATTCCCGACTTCCAACATAGCGATCTTATATAACTCACTTGATAACGATCACTACACTGTCACACCGCTACACTGCACTAAAACACTCTGCCAGCTCATCCTCCGCACGTCAGTCTCCTGCCGGTTCCGCAACACACTGAGACAGATCGAAAGCGTTTCGGCGCGCTTCTGAAAAACAACGATTAACCCCGATTACGAGCCGGTCTTTGTATGTTTGGGCGTAACATTTCGACCGCAAATTGGTACATGAGCGTTACACCCTAAACACTTATTTTATTCATCCGTATAATTCGAAATTTGACCCACGTGATAACGAAAGCAGTACGCCAGCGAACGCAGTTGCTTGTTTCTGTCGATATGAAACAGGAAATGATACAATTATATACTTTTGTTAGAAGCGTATATTGCGATGCGCCTTAGTTAGCACTAAACATTGACACAGCACTGGTCGCGAATGTAATGACAGAAATGATATTTCAATAATAATGGCGGATTACGGCCTAAAAACACTATTCCACTGTATAAGCACTCAATTCTAGTGACGAAACATAGCATTATACCGCACCAAACGTTACAAGAATCGAGTGACTTGTGAATGTTAAAAGGAGATAGCTATAGTCGTCCCTGAATTGGTACTTGCGCGGTAAATCAGGATAAAAAAAGCAACCCGTTATAATTCATAGCATAAATATTGGGTGATTTATCACGCTTTTAATCGTTTTAGGAAAAAAGTTCCACTTTTATATTCATTTAGTTTTAAAAATTCGCAACATTATCAAAAACGGAAAATAAAAAAGCTCAAATGATACCCTTATATCTCGCCACCACGCTATTTCTAACAATAGAATATTTGTATACGAAATCGTTATGAAATATGTAATTAAAATACTCAAATGAGGAATAGGTAAATGTTAGAATAACTTTTAGATTTTTTTAACTAGTTTGAAATACAAGACATAAGAAAAACTTTTAAATTGACATTAAAAGTAATAAATATACAACACATCCGGTACATTTACAAATACTATTATAACGTTAGGCAAATTTTCGGTTTCTATTATTTGGCTTCAATAATTCTAAAATGAACATATATTCAGGTTTTCAGTAATATCTTATTATAATATACATTTACTAAAACAATTATTTACTAACAATAATACTAATACAACCATCTTCGTAAATGCACGTCGTACGTTCCTTTTCGCGCGGTATACTTCTGATTTAAAGTGACATATATTTTTTATAGAAATAATACTTTGTAATGTTTTTGTTATGTTATTTATTTGTAATAATTTATTTTTCATTCGTATTTAGTTTTATAGCAGTAAAAGTTTATAAATATTTATACACATAAGACCCCTAAGTAGACGCAATATGACTACAAACAAGTATAGGGATTGCATTTACTGCTAAATTTCGATAATTTAATATCTTACTACAGATACTGGAAATATATACTTTTAATATTAATGGAGAATTAAAAAATTATATCTTTAAATTAATCATAACCTTAGGTTTAGTAGAAATAAGGTATATAGATGGTATTGTATTCCATATTCTACATTAACTGTTTTAAACTTCTTCGGCCACATATATTGGTTGGAAAGTAGTTTTACTAAATTGTAACAATTTTTTTCGAATACCATGTAAGTTTATATTTGGACATGATCAGTTAACTATTGTACAATTTTAAATAAATGCAATATTGTTATATATTAAATGATAACAATGTTTTATTTCACATGGACAACTTACTAAATATTTTATGAGGTATACTGATGAAAATTTCAGCATTGTAACAAATTACATAAAGAATCTAGTAAAGTTTGAGCAGATTCATATATATGAGGTCAATGTAGAGACACAGACCAAAATAAAGAATGAATTAATCATTCACTGTTCAGAATACAAATAAAATAAATATATACAATTAAAATGAAAACTGATATATTTTAGCACAGATTTAGTTCTTTATTAAGCAGATTATATTCAAATAACAAAATCAAATCTTACCTTGTGAACAACTGAATTTGATTGTTTCATTATTTTCTTGACAATAGCTGGTGATGCAAGTCAATCCACAGATAGACATTTGAAGGGGCATTTTCACCTACAATAGATATTTAAAGCAAGTTATATAATGCATTTTTAAGCAAATTTAAAATAATTATTAAAGTATCCTACCCAGAGGTTGCTTGACAGGTGAATGACACAAAAGTTGTGTTTAAAACATTGACACAAATGTCACAGTACAAAAAAACTGTATTTATTATATAATATATATTTAAGACAAGATTAATTACCATAGCAGGTTAACCAAATCATTGGCAGTTTATACTTCAAATTTTATAAAGTAGTAAGGGCCAGCCATGATGTAGGGAAACAACATCAGGAACATAATTTGTCAGTTATAATATAAAGTTCAAAGAATGGTTTACATAGTTTAATTATTAAAAGCTACAAAAAATATAAAATACATTGAGAATGTTTATTGGTTTGTTTCATATGTTTTTTATAGGTATTAATATATTTGTTGTCTTCATATATTAAATTTTATACAACATTTAATAATAAAAACAGTGTACAAACTATGATCGTTTACTAGGTCTTTTGTGCAACAGAGTAATGGGTAGTTTACCAGCATCTGGATGTATTGCAATATTGTTCTAGAGCTGTTCTGGAGCTGAAAGCTGTTCGCTGAGGGATAATAGTATGCAAGAAAATTGACCTATCATTTAAGTGGAAAATGTATATAGACAATTTGACCACATGATTATCTATTTTTATATGTATATGAATAGTGATGAATTATCTTTCATTGGATCAATTGCCTGATTATATTAATGCACTACTAATATTATGTCGATTCAAGCAAAACAAAGTATAAAGTTCTCTGATTACTGGTACTTTTAATCATAAATTGAAAATCGAGTCTCTTAACAGCTCGACATACTCGAAGAGGTAGGCAGAGGGGTGTAGTACACTTCTACATTTTATTAGTTACATTTACATCACACCATGGAATAGGTGGTGAGCCTAATGTCAAACACGACACACATATCCAAACTCCGAGCAATTAATAGAACTTTTAAGTTAGAAAAATCCAATAGTACCAGCTACGTGGAGTGTTAATATATATGCAAAATAGCTAGCAGCGAATCTATTCAATACTAAGTGCTAAAGATTCAGCTAGAGAGGCCTATGTACAGAGTGAACGGGAATAGGTTGATGATGACAATTAGTACCAGACCTCGAAACAAAATCTAAGATCACTCGATCAGCAGACTTTGCAACCACTTTATCACCGAAGCAGTTAAATGAATATATT
>DWDU01003900.1:0-11208 GCA_018245575.1 Jemadia suekentonmiller
GTAAACGTAACTGGTGAAACGTGGGAGTGTTCTACACTCCTCTGCCTACCTCTTCGGGGATTACAGGCGAGATGTTACTTTTTTTTTATAAAGTTTTAACCTTCTCCTGTGAAATTTTATCTAATGCAGATCCGCGCTTTTAACCAATGCTAAATATATGTTATATAACTATCCGACGTTATATAGTTAGAGGACCTGACGTGGAGATATAGATAGTATATAGAAGAGATTATGTATTTATAACATTTACCAACTATTTTTAACCCACATCTGTCTTCATCACAAAAACTAGCCAAGAACAACCAGCTGCTTAGCAGTAACTAGTACGAACAGTGCAGATAATCATAATCATATATTTGCATAACACAGATAGATGATAGATGGATAGTTACGAAGAGCGACATCTATTAAGGGGATTTTTTTATTGAAAGTATGAAAAAATTGTATTGGAACCGCAGATACGCTTTTACCTTCTTTCGCGGTCCCTACACCATTCATACCACTGCCCACCAATGCTCATCGATAGTGCAAAGGTAAGCGGTAGCATCCTACGAGTTGATACCTATTACCCACATCAATACGCACCTACCTTACTATTTACCTACTGCAAGTCTCAAACTATAAGACAATAACACACCAATCTTAATACAATGACGTTATTTCCGCCCACGAACTTCAAAAAGTATGGAGCACAGTATGCGATGCGATGCGCGAGTATACGTAGGCACTCGTATATGAACGACAAAAGTTTTATTGGATACGGTAAATAATGCATAATAAGTAACTCACCGGTACAGTGTTCCCGAGTGTATTTTCTTCACGCTGTCCATGTCTGACGTTGTATATTTATCATGTCTAAACTATAGCGCCGGTTGCTTAATGGGCAGTTAATGTATTAAAAATTAATGTCATTATGAGCTACTCTTTGTGATACTGAAAGCGCACGGCACCTGCAACAAAAATTAAATTGGTTAATGGAAATGAACTATATTACGAAATGATTAATTTACGTCGTATATGTTGAATGTAAGTGTTCAATACATTATTATTTTAATGGTATTATTAAGTTAATAAGTTTTGTTTTGCCTATTTACATTGTCGCCGCGGTTAATTCAATATATTCAGAAATTGTTGACCTAAGTAAACTAATCGTAAGTTTTTTATTATTCACCGCGCCCACGTTTTGGCAATCTCGTTTCGATATCGAACTATCCCATCGGGAACCAAACCATACATTCCGATCGGTTAGTAACAAATCGTAGGTACGAAATGTACCTACTTGAGTCCCGCTTAATTTCGAACCACACACATAGATAAACATAAGAATCGCTTTAAGCATTACACAATTCATTTACACGATTTATAATACTATGTCTAAAAATAATCTAAGCGTATTTGAGACTGACAAATATATATATATATATACCTATTAATCAAAACTTAAAATTTTAATCGATTCAAACTATATGAACGTAAAAAACGTAACATCACGCCTTTAATCCCCGAAGAGGTAGGCAGAGGAATGTAGAACATTCCCATTCATTCAAGCTATATGACTCATCATTAAAGTCATTAAACTTACTTTACTAGCACACGCACATTTTAAAAATCGAACGAAAAACTATAAACGCACGCAACACGCGCGTAATAAATCAAAACGGCAGCGAAGAGTGGGCGGCGCGAATCGCGTATTGTTTGTGAGTAGTGTAGAGTACACGCACGGGCGTAATTAGTAACGTGTAGCGGCGTCGAATCGCGTATCATTAACGTTACAAGGGTGTAATTAGTCACTTGTTTCAAACGAGCACCGCTGGCGTATCGATATCAAGGTTGAGGATAACCGGTGAACCGCACGTGAGCCGTTGGTTTTAATAGGTCACGTTCAAAGTGCTTCGGTTTTTATTTTTATGAAACTCAACCCATCATCAATAAATAGTCTATATTTGTCATGGCTGCCATAATATGATCCGAGAAAAACAAATTACTTTCGCTATCGGACGCTGCTATATCACACTATTGTCAAAGTATGTTTTTATTATTATTACGTCGTATCCTGACGTAACCAGACATATAAGAATGAGAGTCATACGAAGAATTTCGATGTATTGAACAATTCGGTACCTACTTTCATACTATTCATGAATTTCTGTCAGATGTGTGGTAATAGGGTCACACAAAACGGATTGCTATACACTCCTCTGCCTACCGCTTCGCGGACTAAAAGAGTGATGTTACGTTCTACTATTAAATGATGTCTATTACCGTAACAAATAATTAAATTGAGTTGTCACCGGCATTCATGATCGGACCACAACACATCCGGCCACAGTTACGTCGACGGATATTATCTACTATTTCTGTATTCTGCCAAAACGAAAATGAACATGTCATTTCACGCGAAACGTGAATAAATATCGAAGGAATTCAATTTTCCGATACTATGTATTAACATATAAGTGTCGCACGAAATTAATATTTAGTGACGACTTTTATCTGCACCAAAAATAGGCACATTCCTATCGAGCTTTAATTTACAATTCTGCATTTAATTCATAATAACTATTAGTCGTAATGAACCATAGCATAATCTGGGCCTGAAAAACACAAAATTAATATTAATAATGACTTAAACTACCTACATTTTAATACGCTCATTCTCTAACCAGCTTCAATTCGCAACTCTACATTTAATTCATAAATCTATAATTAGTCCTAATAAACGACAGCATCTTCTGTACCTACATGTCAGAGAACAAAAGTTGCGAGACAATATACATATAAATTACATTATAACATTCGATAACTCCACCAATGACAAGGTCACGTTCTCGATAACAACACAAAGAATAACTTTCTACGAGTCGGTAGAAAGTCTTTATGTTACGAACGCCCGGTGTGAATGTGCATATCAAAGGGACGACGTGACACCATGTGCGATAAAAATGCGATTCCGATGACGTATTCGAATAAATAAACTTGAAGATTTATCGCCTGCTAATGTCTGTGATAGCTGCGAATGAAATGAAAAACACATTACTCAAAATCTAGACTTTTATCATAAAAATATGATGTTATTTTTAATGACACTGTAAATGTTATTAGGTTGTAATCATGAAGATGGTATTACTATAATGAAAATTCTAAAAAGCGTTTTTTTCTGAAGGTTACTATTTTCCATCATTAAATTACAGGTACAGTGGTCATTTAGGAAGTCTATATGGTAATTGTCGGCAGCAATTGACGATACAAACTGGTAGATAAATGGCAAAGAGAATAGGGAAATAAGTTCATTGGGTTCGAAAATTTAGATATTATATTGAATTCATTACATGTACGTGATCTGAATACGGAATGACAAGCGAAAATTGTACATTTTAAAGACGTTACGAGTACTTGTATGAAAGCATCTAGAACAGACGGAATGGCGGCCAAGCGCTAGCGAATCATCAATAAAAAAAACCTATTGAATCGTAAACCTTCCGAGATTGACAACGCTGTGTACCAACTTAAAGAATAAAACATTTAATTAATGTTGTCGCCCCAAACGTGGACCGTTCGGAGCATTCACACCGCATACTTAAATCGACGCTAATTGCTTTAGTAATTAACTGGGGAAATATGGAGCCTGTAGTCGGCACAAAATATTAGCGGCGGCGCCTCGCTACCACCGCAAGCCGTAAACTAAGCGCTTTTTTTTTCTCTTTCTGTTCTACATGATACTCTGTTATCGCGACACTTTTATTTTGTAGAAAACGCTAAAGAAAAATTGATGAAACTTAATTGCTTTCTGATGACTAGAAATGTTTGAGATATTAATGGAAACTAGTCAGAAATTGGAATAGTTAGTAAACTAAATTTGATACTGAGCCAGATGGACATTTTTTTATTATCGGGTCTACATACCCCATTGAAATTGAAAACGCTTACGTAACTGTATGATTTTCTTCTATTTCACGTCAAAACTGACGAACATTCCTAAATCAAAGATATCGTAAACCCCTTAATATATATTTTTTTTACGCAAATTACGAATTCAACCGAACGTTGTCGCTAAATAAAGCAATATCTCTATGACATCTCACACAAATTCTTAAAACTGCCATATTACGAAACATTTAATTTGAACATCTACCTAACTAGGACAAGTATTCCCATTAATGAACATTAAATATAACTCGAAGTGCCACATAGCGCAACTTGTTTCCGATAGCCCATCAACTGCTAGTATTAAATTTAGGAGTCAACGCAAATGATATCGTACGACATTGGAAACCTGCCAAGCTTGGCTACCATCAACAGTAATGCAGCCTCCTGTCGTGAGAATATATACGACGACATCATCCCCATATGAAATGTAATAAATATCAATGATCTCTTCTGTATAGCAGATAGCTATATTATGCTTTATGGGTTTTGAATCAGTATATTAGTCGTAGTTTGACGTATGACTGCCTCGTTGGTCGTGTTGGTTGCAAGTGTCACTGCCGATCGGGAGGTCCTGGGTTCGATTTCCGGGTCGGGCACTACTAAAATTTTCTAATTTAGATTTTCTAGTAGCGGATCGGAGTCTGGATATGAGCCCTATGCATGGCAATAGGCTCACCACCTATTCCATAGTGGGATGTAAATGTAACTGGTGGGAATGTTCTACATTCCTTTGCCTACCTCTTCGGGGATTACAGGCGTGATGTTACGTTTTTTTTTATTTCACAGGATTGAGTTATATCATAGTAATCCATAAAAAAAAAAATAGTAATCTGTTTCTCTTAAATATGGCGTCATTCACATTATTATATATCCACCAGCTTGACTCACATTTTTGGACATGGTCTAACTAGTTTGAAACCTACATGAGGTCTCTTCGTGAGCTCCCGTTGATTGCAGTGATGTTGTGGCAGAGACTATTCCCTACTTGATACTTTACACACTTGGTCGTTTAAAATATAACTACGAATTTTAACTACTTACTTTGTTTATTAGTTTCAGTGACCTCAGTTTCCTCTTGGTTTATTTGATGAGTGTGGTCATAATCAACAATATCAAGATTTTGTTTGTATTGTGAGTCTATGGTACCACACGCTGGAAAAAAATGTTAGACACCTGATATCAATTATCTTTTTTGGTCATTAATAATAAAATCTTAGGACATATTTACATAGGTTAATTCTAATACAAACTACGCAAATAATGTATGATGGTCACTGAACATCTCATAATCTACATACATACATCAATGCTGATATTTTTATTACAACCACACAGAAACAAATATTTGGACAGACAATTATTCATATAGGGAAGAAATTAACTGGACCAATACTCTAATCAATCTGAATTTTGATGGGCCTGTTAGTGTAGTGGTTAGTAAACTATATTGTTGCACTGCAGGTCTTGTGTTTGATTCCTACTCAGAATAAATATTTGTGTGATGAGCACAAGTATTTGTTGTCTGTGTTAAAAAAAAATATAATTATATATATATGTAGTTTATCAGCTGTCTGGCTACTGTACCACATGCCCTCTTAACACTTACTTTGGGATCAGATGGTCATGTGTGATGTTCCAAGATATTATTATTATCCATGAACACTATAATTGTATCTGACTTTAAAAATGATATATTAATTGCCAAAGGTTAGTACAAACAGTTACTTGGCACATTACAAACATAGTTAATTGGTGTGGTAAGCAAAACCTTAAGGTGTAGTGATGATGCATATGAAATAGTTTTCATTACTAATTTGATGTGTTAATTGTACATACTATTTCTAGAAAATAAAGCTAATCATGTATGTAAGTGTAACAAAGCTATGGACCCCATTTTCCGTAGACCTCGTAACTTTATACACTTGGTTTCATTACAGGTTTTTGTTTTCTGAAACAATAGGATCCTACTTACATTGGTTATCTAAAATAGCAAGCACTCCTACATTACTGTCGATTGCTTCCTCCATAATTATTGTTTATAAACATTCATGTATTTAAATATAATACATTGTTGTTATGCTTCAATTGTGGTAATGTTATTTATTTTTAATATTGTTGCATAAATATTCAAAGAAATGTATTTGAACACAAGATCGATTTTCGTTTTTATATATTTTTAGTTTACGGCATTAAAATTTTTATAATTATACATATTTCGAAGATATTTATTCATTTCTGCATTTTGCAAACAAACAAATTATACTAATAAGCAAGCGAGCACTCAAGTGACATTGACAGACGTTTCTTGTTACCAGGTAAAAAAATTGCGTAACAAATTTTTGGTTCCTAATTGTCATTAATATCAGTATGCTGTTGAGTTGACCTCAATGGCCTTCACAGTTTTATCAGATTTACCGGGAATGTTTCAAATAGAGATGAATTTATTTAAAAGTACGTTTGTTTAGTGATTTGATATTATTTTGCAAAATGCAATAAAATATTGGCTGAAATATTTAAGGCCTTGAACCACCGTTAGGAACATAAAATGCTAAAGTCAACAATGACAGTGGTACTCTGTCGGGTGCCTTTCATGTAGACGTGACTGACGTGACACAGTATTGATATTTTTTTATTAAAATAAATGTAAATTTAATTATTATATATTTGTCTTGGTAGTAACCAAGCGTTAATATTTGCTATAATGGCTAATTGTGGTGAATTCATTAGGAGTCAATTTCCGTTGATAGATGATGAATTAATGAAGTATGTAGAAGGTATGGTTGTTCAATAAGGTTATGAGGCTATAAATTATTGTTTGCATTAAGATACAATCCATGCATAACTACAACAAGGAAGTACCTACACGCTTATTGTAGTTAAGGGCTTATTTCACATCATTCATTTTGTAAGCGTAAGAATTGATTGTGGAGATGATGATAAAATGTAATCGCTTACTTTTTCTTTTAGATATCCTTGACAGTAGTGCTGGAGAATTTGAGGATACTGAGGAAGTTTACGAGGCAGTAGGAGAAGTGTTGCAGGGAATTTCGGAAAAAACGGAAGAAGACATAAGGTTATTGTTATCACCTACTTAAATGACTAAATTACCTAACATTTCTTTGATCAATCTTGAAAATTTGTTTATGATACTAACATGAGTGTACAATGTAACACATTATCCTTAAACTTGCTAGAGAATATCAAATAGTAAAGACAGTAGAACTATTTGTGTGACTATTCAATAGACTATTTCAATGGTTTTGTAGATATTATTAGTAATTCCTTAACAGTTAATAACCTGGTGTGGTGTACCACATCATACTATTATTTATTTTACACAATGTTGTTTATTTTGTTCCATGTGTTTTTCACTTCAATACCAAAAAATTATTGCAATATGCTGTTTCACTGCCTTGTTGGTCCAGTGGATACATGAATGATAACTGATTGAGAGATCCCGGTTTAAATCCCCATATTGTATACTATTGGGTTTTCTACTTTGAAATACCTGCTTGGTGTCTAGATCTGAGCTCTATGTATGGTAATAGACTCACAATTTATTCCATAGGGGAACATAAGCATAACTGGTGAAACTTCTGAGTGTACTACTCTCTTGTGCTTACCTTTTCTTAGATTATAGGCATGGTGTTATTTTTATGCAAATTGAAATAAACTGCAGTGTCATGTTATATAATTCCCTTGATCTAGATTTAACATTTTATAAATCTACTGTAGACTAGTTTAAAGATTCTAGATGTCTAGATATATGACTGTGATACAAGTTATTTTTAAATAATTTTAGATATTACTTTGGATGGTTAATTTTGAAAACCTTTTATGCATGTAAATAGCTGGATTGCACTGTTTTTTGAACTTGTGCAAATGTAAGTGACGGTTATGTAATAACCTCACTACTTACTAAACCTTAGATCAGCAGTGATGTCACAATAGGGTGTTAGGACAGGCATAATGCCACAGGACCCCAACCATTGTGGGCCCTCAATTGGTATGGGCACCCAACTGGTTTGGGCCCTCAACCAGTGTAGGCCCCCTACCAGTGTGGGTAGACACCTGGATAGATAGGGCCAAGAGAATTGGAGAATCTTTTGTTTAATTGTTACCACATTTAGTAATATACTTAAGTTTTAACTTTTATTAATTTGAATTTCATACTAAATTGTACACATATATTAAACAAAATAAGTATTCACATTTGAAATCACAATTCAGAATCGACAGTCCTAAAATTGAAGTTACAAGAAAACGAATGAATTATTGTTGGTTTTTGTATGTATGTACTGCATATAATGCACTTTAAAAAACAGCTATAGGATATTGATATAGCATATTGAGTTTCTTTGCATTGAGGGAGGGCTCTATCCTACAAATTTGGCCACATCGTACAGTTATGCCTCTGTACATACAGACATTTGAGCTACAGAGTGTTCACAATTTGAAAACAATTCCATTACTGCTATACTAGGCAGATGATCTCCATTCACAGTGAAAATTTTTAATTATCAGGGAAGTATGTGAGAAATTACTGCAAATGTTGCAACCAGAAAAATGTGGAACAGCAAACGGACTAAAGAAAGTATTAGATGCACCAATACATTTGGCATCAATGGCTACAAATAACAAGGAAAATGATGATATGAAAAGTATATGGTTTCAGACCCGAGATGACAATTTGGTATGTATTACTCAATGCAGAAACAGTTATAATTGTGTCTATATACATTGTAATTTGATGATAATGACTACCTCATTGGCTGAGTGGTTGCGAGCATGACTGCCGATCAAGATGGCTGGATTCAAATTCTGGTTAGGGTGCCATAGGATTTTTCTAACTTATAATTTCTGTTAAAACTTTCTCTTAGTGATTGAGTCTGTATTTGAGCTCGCTGTACGACAATAATTTTACCCCCCACTGCATCATTAGATGTAAACAACCAGCGAAATGTGGGAGTGCTTTACATTCCTCTGCCTATCCCTATGGGGATTACAGGCGTGGTGTTACGTTTTTAGATTGGTCATTGTCAATCTTTTGCCTTTTCATTGTTCACGATTATAAGTTTTGTTAGTCATAAATAATTAACATCTGTGTCATCCTACAACATTTTCCTACATAATTCACTTACTTAACCAAATGATATATTGTGCTTTATACATTTTAATATTTGTAAGTGCATAATTTAATTTCTCATAAAAAGGAATTAATTCACTCAAAAATAATTATTTGGTGTTTTAGAAGGTAGATGCTAAAAAGTTAGAGAAAGCAGAAGCCAAATTGCAGCAAAAACAACAAAGACAAAAGGAAGCAAAGATGCCTACTGCTGCCCCAGTGTTACAGACTGCTACTGCATCTCAAGTGACCTCAAAAAAAGACAGCAAACTCGAAGCTAAAGGAAATAATAAAACTCAGGATATTAGGATAGAGAACTTGGATATTGCTTACGGTGACAGGTTTGTACTAACAATCCATTGTAATATTTCCATATATGTATTAAATTACAGGTGACAATAATGTGTGCACCTTGAAATTTACTTAAACTAACTTAAATTAATCTTTAAAATTATCACCACTGATTTATATCCATGTTGGGGAGGAGTAAGAAAACATTTTCCGACCCCATGCGGGGATACATCTGTTGCTGGCGTATTGCGGTATGGCCAGGTCTGCCATGGCACAGGTAAATGCCCTGGTTGCCATTGGGCAGCAGCGTAAGCGTTGCGAGAAGCTGTGCTCTGTTATCCCCAACCCTCATGCCCAGTGTGGACATTTGAGCATTACCCCGCAGAGGAGGTCTATGTTAAACAGTGGATTGCAATAGACTGATAATGATGATGATTTTCATCACTTAGATATAACTTGCGTAACTTAATAAATGATACATAAATAATACATTCATGAAATGTATGGTTATGATTAACAGTTAGACTACATTTGTTGTACTCTTACCAGGCCTTGCTTTTGCATATCATAAAAATGTTTTGCAGAGTATTACTTCAAGGCGCCGATTTGGTGTTAGCATACGGTCGAAGATATGGATTGGTTGGAAGAAATGGCCTCGGGAAAACAACGCTACTACGAATGATTTTTTCCAGACAGCTTAAAATTCCCTCTCAAATATCAATTTTGCATGTTGAACAGGAAGTTGTAGGTGACGATACATTAGCGCTACAAAGTTTGTTGGAATGTGACACCGTACGAGAAAAATTATTAAAACGGGAAAAAGAAATCACAGCGGCTATAAGTAATGGGTAAGGTGTTTTGCATTCATTTATTATTGAATTATTTCATGAGTAATCTGGGCATTTTTATTGTCAACTTGCTAGACATAAACAAATTTAAATTAGTTAACAGGCTCTTAAGATACAAATCGTATTGAACACAATATTTGTGTTTGCAGATCGTCGGATGTTAATCTATCAACAGAACTAAGTGAAGTGTACGCGCAGTTAGAAAACATCGAGGCAGACAAAGCGCCCGCCAGGGCCTCAATAATCTTAAGCGGTTTGGGTTTCACGCCAGACATGCAGCAAAGAGCGACCAAAACCTTCTCTGGTGGATGGAGGATGAGACTTGCACTCGCAAGGGCGCTGTTCTCCAAGTAAGTGCCAAAAGCAATAACTGTTGATGTGTAGGCTATAATTATTTCATGTTTTTAAGAATTTAATTTGTGGATCTATGACGATTGGGGCTTTATATCATAATGCTATTATGTAGTAAATTTTTTTTTATCTTCGTAACCTAGTTTCAATTACTGCTCATATGTATTTACTAACTTCCTATCCTGATACTTAACACTATCTTATACCTTATTATGTTATGTAAAGTGATCCTAATCTATTAGTCCATCCAACTTTATTCTAAAACTAAAAATGACAATTTTCTTATACATATTTATAAGGAACTCACTTTAATAATTAAGAAAACTAATCTAATACTTCAATAATGAGAAATATTCTATACATGTGATTATAAACAAATATTTATATCAATTGGCTACACTCTCAAGAGACATATTAATGGACACAGGGCCAAGTATTGATTAATTAACATTGTCTTCAGTTCATTCTTACTTTTAATGTCTGTTCTCAGATCTTGTTTTACTTATTGATTATGACTAGACTTATTGTGATTAATTTTATCAATGGGAAGGAACTAGAACGTCAATAGAATATTATATTTATTAGTTAATAGTAACGTAACGTAACATCACGCCTGTAATCCCCGAAGAGGTAGGCAGAGGAGTGTAGAACACTCCCACGTTTCAC
>DWDU01003901.1:0-11208 GCA_018245575.1 Jemadia suekentonmiller
GTGCCCGACCCGGGAATCGAACCCAGGACCTCCCGATCGGCAGTCGCACTTGCAACCAACACGACCAACGAGGCAGGCTAAACTCCTTATCGCTGACATTTATATTTAAGAGTTGATTATATATGCAGCAACGTGTAAATTTATTTATAACGTTACAATTCCACTATGCACGTATGCATGTCGTACGGATTTTGCCTGTCATCGTTCGTCGCTGGCTGAGGTTCCGCGCAGGCTAGACCTGCGTCGCCCCAGACAACTCCGGTCTAGACGCAACGCTATCTTATATAGACAGACAGATTCAGTTCTCTCGTTTACCACCGATATAATAAAACGATATAATAACACTGAAAAGGCAGTACCGTTATCTTTATTTACGTTAACATGTAACACGATTATTTATATTTTTTTAGTCTCGTATATACAATTGCTATAAGTAAAATAGTATATTTCATTATGCACTAATGTGAAAGTCGTTTAATTATCATCTGCATTTTGCGCAAATGGGTCCGTTTCGACTATTGTTTCGTTCGCATTCAAAGCGTCCCGTCGTCAAGTTGTGTAGATTACTCCATGATATCGAAGTACGAATTTGTGGTACCAGACTGTTAGGTTTCTATTGTACTCATCCATTAATTAAACAACTTTAATTAAAATATCGTAAACGCAAACCAATTTCATGTTTACGATGAAGGTTCAATTACATACCTTCTTATTGGTAATACTATTCAATTTCGAATTTCAATTAATACTCAAGCGACAGTTTTCCTGTTACCGTAACGCCCATGTTCGATAATATGTTTTCTCTATTTGCATAGGTGTACCGGACCTGTCGGATCGACTTGGTTTGATAGAAAAGTGGTATCTCATACCGGCTAATTGGCTTAACTGACCGCTCGAGAAAATAACCCACTTGCATAATGATCTGTTCCAACGCATTCGAGGGAAACAAATTGCATTTTGTTATCTGTTGCATTAGAAACGTCCGCCATTTTAATTGACCGCACTCAACTATCGACCGTTCTGATCGAACTGGTCCGTTGATCGACCGTTAATTGACTAATCTATTGTAAAAATTATTATTTTAATTGTCGAAAATACATTAACTTCACGATTAATTAACAATGAACACTTCAGTTCATATTATCATATAGAACAGACGAATACAACACCGAAAATTAATATTATCGTATATGACGTCATTCCAGAGCACAGTAACGGATACCTTATATTATACCATCTCATGCGTAGTTGAATTCAAGTACCGAGTATCTGGGTGTCCAATTGCTTACGATTTAATAGCCATATTTTTAGAGCGTCGTAAGCGACATTGCTCTTGCGCAAGCGGTGCGTGACATTTTAACGGACAGAAATAGTGCCCTAACGGCCTATTTCTTGTGTTCGTAGTGTGCTTACATAATTTCATCTTTATCTCCACGGCATAAGGTGCACGTGTTACACGATATTGATGCTCGATTGATCACCGGTGCACACGCAACAAGGCGTTATTATCGTTTTTGCAAATGATAATAGGCGTAGCGTAGGTACATACATACATTGTCGTGGAGTTGTAATCATAGCGCTGCCTTGACATCTCGCGCGTTTGACGGACGTGGCCTGACTTGAATCGAACGGATGAATATGTTCAAAATTGCACTTTATTCACAAGAAGGCACATTATCGAAAATACTACAGAGTATAGACCGTACGGTATATAATAAGTTACGAAAATAAAATGACCTTTTATTTTTATTTATTTAGTATCTCCAAGGGTTTTAAATTAAATCCACCGTTACATCCGACGCTGGCGGCATTAAGTCGTTACGAAAGAAGCGACGCGGCTAATCAGATATACTTGCGCTTTGCATTCCTAATGAGGCTATACATATTGTAGTATTTATAACTCCGTTCACACATGCTCCTGACATTTAACTATGTCTACGCTCTCGACGTTTGCCCAACTCATCATTTACCTCCCTCATATACATAGCCAGGTTAATATGGAACGCTAACAACCCTCTCTCTCATGAGTGGTTTTAAATTGCAATTAATTAAAAACTTTCATGCGTCTATCTTAAGGTGTAAATTTTATGTACAGTATAGAAACACTTACGCTCTTATTGATCTGCACGACAATGTCTTTAAATTTTTCTCACCCATCAAAACGTTTAACGCTTTAAAATTTGAATTGTAAAATATTGTATTAAGGTAAATTATATATAGGATATAAATAAAAACAGAGTGAATTTTTCGATTACCGACTGGATACTGTTTAGCAAAGATGAGTGCCGTTGATTTTCAACGCTTGACGGATTGAGAGTTTCGAGCTGTTAAAAGAATTAAATAAGTACCTACTTCAATAAACTATTTGAATCGTTTCTGTCTAGTAAACAACCTGGGACAATGATTTATTTAAAACAGTAACAGTAACAGACTGCTTCGTTGGTCGTGTTGGTTGCAAGCGGGACTGCCGTTCAGCAGGTCCTGGGTTCGATTCCCGGGTCGGGCACTACAGAATTTTTCTAAATTAGATTTTCTATTAGTGATTTATATTGAATAGTGCCCGGTGCATGGCAATAGGCTCACCACTTATTGAATAGTGGGACGTAAACGTAACCGGTGATACGTGGGAGTGTAGTGCACTCCTCTGCCTACCTCTACGGGGATAACAGGCGTCATGTTACGTAGTAACAGTAATTACACAATAGGACATAGGTATATAAAGCATGATATGATTATGTGGATAAGGCTAGTATAACGGAAAATTATAGATGGACGATTCTTCGAAAGCGAGTTTATTTCACTATTAATTAATCTGGCTCATTTTTTTTTTCTTTTTGATCTTGATTGAAACTAGTAGGTCTAGGTCGTAGACTTAAAGCATTCGTTGGTCTAGGTCCTAGACCTAAAGTCTTAAAAGTACTGACATATAAAGTGTACGACATTAAATTTCGATTCGTTTATCAGAAAATAGAAATCTCGTATATCTATCATAACTCGCGATGTGTAATTGCGCCGTGCGAATCGTTCTTCGCGCGGCCATCGCGCGAAACTTGCATTTCCATCGTAAGCGTTGACTTTCACGCACGACCGCAGCTTTTCTAAAAACAATGGTTGATTATTATGATCATCCACGTTCGAATTATAAATAATACATAGTGTAATTGTATGTGGGTATAGTTAAACGGTTACAGGTATTAAATTAGTTTCTTACTAATAATTACTGTTGTGTCAATTGTTTACTAGAACGCTAACTTTTTTGTTTAAAGTTTTCGTATATTTGGGAAGAAGTTACCGCTGAAAAATGAGTTGGATGTCTCCTGCCCTAGACACTATGTTCACAAACCGTGCCAGGACAACGCCAGTTTTATCGGCAACAGTACACGTCGTGGTCTTGCTTCTTTGAGAGAAACTTTCACAAAGAGTTGTAGCTCTTTTTGAAATATTTAAATATGTATTGTGCTGGTATGTATTATTATTCTTTTTAGACACTAGGTACCTATTATCGAAGATTAGTTAGATTGATTTGATACATCATTGGCTTGTTGTAAGTGAAATAATGATGCAGGAAATAATTGGTGCAATGAACCGGATAGTAATATTTTTAATGATACTGATGACTGCCTCGTTGCTCGTGTTGGTTGCAAGTGCGACTGCCGATCGGGAGGTGCTGGGTTCGATTCCCGGGGCACTATAGAATTTTACTAATTTAGACTTTCTAGTAGGGACTCGGAGATTTGTTTCCGGTGCATGGTAATAGGCTCCCCACCTATTCACTAATAGGACGTAAACGTAACTGGCGATACATGGAAGTGTACTACACTCCTCTGCCTACCTCTTCAGGGATACAGGCGTAAAGTTACGATACTGATGATTAATTAATCAAGATTAAATTAAAACTACCGGGTTAGAATGCAAGCAGTTTCTGTAATTTTGCATATAGACTGTTAACAAGTTGTTTGCATTGATGCTTGTGGAATACATTAATGATTAAAAAGTAGGTAAGGTAAACTCCTTGTCATTGATAATATTATTGTTACTAAAATGTAATGTCACATCACGCCTTTTATGCTTTGCTCCTGTTATGTGATACGTCTCATGAAATAGGAAATTTCAAGGAAATACATGAAACTAGGATTTTCAAGTTAGAAAACCGAGTAATACTTTTTTCGACCTGGAATCGAACCCGTAACCTCTCGCTCAGTAGTCTCGCCTGTAACCATTAGACTGACGAGACAGTCGTAAGTAACAATCTACATTAGCGAGGAGACCAACGATTAAAATTTAATGAGGTATGAGTAAACCGCTGTCGGCGTCTGGTCTTTTAACTTTCACACACGAGCTCGAGTTCGAACCACGTGTTGGTTAAACAATGGATTATTAGGACTCTTTCAGACCAACCTGTTTTTAGCGCGTGTAAGTTGGTTTATGTACGCGCGTTTATGAATATATGCAGGTTCAAAAAAACCTAACAGCTAACAACAGGTTCACAGCTAGGTATATGGCAACATGTTCAAGAACGCGTGACGCGAGCGCATATTCGGATGCATGTGCGGTTTTGAAAGTAGCATGAAAGTTTGCTTATGAGTTGGTGTGGTCTACGTTTTATTAACATTTTTGTCTAATTAAGTCTTTTGTCTTCCCATTATTTATATTATGTCTAGCTCGTTAACATTTCGGATTGTGAAATCCCACTTGTCTTTCATTCCAGTATCAAATCCATCATAATTTTTTGCGATAACAATAAGAACTGAAAGAACGACGCAACTACCTCTACTGCATCCGTGACGTTAGTTGTAATGCTTACATTATTAAATTCCAATGAGTTGTAGACACAGACATTACAGATAAGTGGTAACAATACGATAATTACAATTTTATTCCAACTGGTTTTAAACGTGTTCATTTAGTGAGGTTATGCCAATAAACTTTAATGGATACTTGTATTATTATATCAGTGATAATTCGGGATTTCATGTCGGTTGTTCAACTCTATGTTTTGTATTCATTGCTTAATTCTAGTGCGATTGGTCAACACCATCATTTTGATCCACTTATAACTAGCTTCTTTAAAACGAGATTAGCCGTTTCCGAAATTATTACTGAAAAACAAACAAACAGACTGAAAGACAAATATGAACAGGTTTTGACTTTGGTAAGAGATAACTAATCATAAATGAGCTGAAGAAAAAATGTTACAATGTTACAGTGAGTAATTTCAGAATATGTACATTATTATCCAATATTTTCAAAGTATCTTGACATATCGACAATGTCTTGTCATCTTACTGAGAATTATATGAACGAAAGGTGCTTTACGTCATGACGAGTGATCACAAACTGGGTACGCACTGTACTCCACACGTTGTTATGGTGTCATTTATAATCTCTGTTAATCCTTCAACATCCTACAGCGCCTATGGTTACCGAGCAATTAATAACAGGAAATTTGTAATGGTTTCAAAGGTGTATTATGTTCTAATTCAAAATGTGTAGGTATTTTTTTAATGATTGTTGAGTATTTTATTAATTAGTAATTAATTCCATATTTCGTTTATTATTTAATTAAAGGCATGTGGTTTGCTTGTCAATCTCTGAGTTTGGCTATGTTTGTGATTCTAAGGAAGGAGGATTTTGAACGTTGTCAACAATATTGTTATTAATGAAATGTTACTATTGGGGAGTGTGTTATTATCTCCAAAACACGTCGAACAGAAGCTAAGACCAGGTAAGTGAAGAGTACCCGTAGCCCGTAAGGTTCCTCGCATGTACCGCACCGATACCTTATCAAGGCGTATAATACGTATTCCATTTTTGCCATATTCTTCTTCGTCGAATCGACAGCTGATCTTGAGTAATCAACCGTCGTGGTGAAAGGATTGGTCGTAATGTCCAGGGTGCGCCAGGCAGTATATGTTTGTACTTATTCAGATATAGTCGCCGCTCGGGAAGACTCCTTTCATGCACCCCCAATTAAATGCATTTTGCCAAATTAAAAAGCCGGTTTCTTACTGACTACTTAAATGTCATCTTTCTGAGTTTCAAAATCAGCCACTCCCGTAATTCATAAATAGATGTAACCTATTTTTTTGTAATTATTTTAATATTACATCGTGATTTTTTATCGCTTTTCTCCACCCAACAAGCACACCAGTGCACAACAACGCTGTGACTCAATCCATTATCACACAGCCATGTCGTGTGCGGTGTGAAATCACAAATTCCCCCGTTACATCACACGGTCGCGTGGGCAGACGGAACTTCAGTACGGACGGTAGTGATTGATTGTTCGCCAGTATGGGGAGAGTTAAGTGGTTTTCGTCTTACGTCTTGAGGTCCGTCGCAACCGTCAACTGCCGGTTATTTTTGGCAATTGAACGCTGAAATAAATCCTACATAAAATAGGTATGTTTATGTAAATTGCGGATGGTAATGTTTAATGTACACGTTATAGAGTTACTTGCAAATCACAGCTCAATATTTCATCGGGAACGTTTCATCGGGAAGGCGTTTCAGTTATTGGTAATTTAGCTTGAAACCAAGTCGCTCGCTTGTTTAGTTTCCCCTATGTTTGCTAGACTTTTAATGCTTCTGGAGGAATCTTTTAACTAACATTGAATTGTGTATCAATTGTTGAGATGTCGTCATGATTGATGTGTAAAAAATCGTGAACAGAGATGTTCCAACTTTCTCTTATTACACTCTCTCCTTCCGTTACTCAAGTGTACTAATAAAAAAACTTGTTCTGCGTTGACGTTCAACTCAAACTCCCTTTGTTATAATCATTTGTATTTTGCTAGTAAATATATACAGTGAAAATTGTATATAGATGCAGTAACTAATAATATTGAGCGGTCAATATGTTTATAATTCCTAAGGTTCTAAAATACATATCAATAATTTGAGTACTCGAAACCCCATGGGTGATGGTGTTGTGACAGTACGGTGCTGTGTGGGTGACTCGGGAGCGCCATTAATTTTGCGAAATAGCAATCAGTCTGTCTGTCTGTTGTCAGTCTTTGATTTCGATAATGGACGAGTGTCTTGTTCCCACAGAGGGTTCTATAATCGAATCAATGGTTCTCATATATTTTCCCCGTATTTTTCTACCCGATAGTTTTGTTTTTACTATCATGTTTAATGTGATTAAATTATAATATACCTTTTCTGCCTGTACATTAATGGCAGGCTATACAAATAGTTTAAAATTAATGTTGAGTTCTGGTATATTTTCTTATCAGTAGCTAGTATTATTATCATTTTGAATCGTTCTCACCATTGGTGGGAACAATATGTGTTTTTTACAGATTAATAAATTGTCGTACATATTTATTTTTTACATGGTTTCTTACGATTATATTAAATATTCTGGTGCTGTTTTATTTTTGAAAGATTCTTGTAATAATAATCTTAATCATTAAAATACTCTATCAAAGTTTTCGCAATTGTTTTGTTGTCACTGACTGCTATTGGATGATATTATGATATTTATATTATATGATATATCGATATTGATATCGAGGTAGTCAACATATTATGATAGTAACTGCCTCGTTGGTCGTGTGGGTTGTAAAAATTACTATCGGATTTTTTAATAACTTAACATATTTAAAGATAAAAATATTCATATACTTACTTATTTTCCGCGAACCAATAACGGGGAAGCCCTTGGCATTAATGTGACTGCAAGTGAAGAGGACTTGAAATATATTCCACGACCATGCTCCGGAGCTGTTCAGCGGAGATACATGCAACTATTTGCATTTTTATTAAATTATAAAGTCAATAGCTCTGAGTTTTATATTAATTTAAAATTGCTAACCACCACTTGTCAGCGTGACAGATTTCAACCCTTTATGATTCTGAGAGGAACCCCGTGTCTAACCGTGGAACAATAAATGGGTCGATGAAGGTGATAAAGATGATGAAAATGATGATGATAACGATCATGATTCATTTAAAATTGAATATTGAATAAGAAGAAAATCGACATGAAGAAACTATAATCAACTCCTCGTCATCACCTGGGTTGATTGGTAGAAAATGCCACTTGGCATTAAATACGCCGTTTCTAACAAAAATAACCGAAAAAAAACGTATATATAGTGTTCGTATACACACGAATTCATACGATTTACAATATCTTTTTTTCTTATCTCGTAGCCCGTGACGTGCTCCGGTCCTTTTTTTATTGCCGTCTGCTGTTAGAGCTGCTGACCTTGACAGTGTCTACTGGGCAAGGATGGTTAGCTCAACGTGCTGGTTTGAGTGCTGGAAGGCATAAAATTAATTTAAAATTTCGCTTGACCAAGGAGTTTTTTTTGATATTTGTTGTTCCCCTTCAGTTATTTCTAGTGTCCTCTATTTTTTTTAATTCCAAAAAGTTGCAATTCCGCCAGCTCTGATTTTTTTTTCATTATCTAACAAATTGACGACTGCGACATGTTTCCCAAAATGATTGATCAATTCGCGACATTTGATAAGCTATCATTTCGAGGAAACAGCTGTTGATACTGAGTTAATTTGTAATATCATTTTTTTCTTCTAACATTCTACGTCATAGTAATGATTAGAACATAGCTATTTTATTTATTTATATTGAAACGTAAGAACACTCCCACGTTTCACCAGTTACGTTTACGTCCCACTATGGAATAAGTGGTAAGCCTATTGCCATGCATATTTTCACTCTTATATTCCTCGAAGGGGTAGTAAGAGGAGTGTTATAGCATGATCATGGAATAAGGGGTAAGACTATCCTGCCTACTTAGTGTTCCAGGAGATAGAACATTAAATAGGCATTTGAGAGTTGAATGTGGAATAATTTTAAATTTATTACGATACATTTGCATCAATTCTGAGATTCCATTATCCTCGTGCGCTCGGAAGAGTGGGAACAATATTGGAAACTTGTTTATAATACCACTAACATTTTATATCGGCGATTTAGTAACTTTCTATCAGAACGCGTGCAAAAAGTACGTGAACTGTTATAACGAAAAATGTACTACTGTAGATTAGCTCTTGTATACAGATTATAATGACTAACTTTTCTCTTAACTATCGATATTGATCAATCAGTGTTGACTAATCAATATTAATTTATCTCTTAATTTCTATTTAATTACTGAGTAGGATTTTTAGCGTTACATAAAAAAAGACGTTCAATATTTTGTAATGTTTATGTTAATATGTATCTAAGTGACCAATAATTATATCGGTTCAGGAAGCGTTTAATCTCTGCGCGCTCGGGATGGCGACGCAGCTGCGGTCTACCTCAGGCAGCAGTTCCTGTTTGAGGTCACAGGTGCAACTATCGTATTATTGTGTAGCGCGTTTGACATTTTACTAGCAACGATTACATGATGGTGCAATAATAATTCACTTTGATTGACGTTTTGAGTGGAATCGAAAATGGATTTCGTTGATTGTTGGAGTTTAGTACATTTATGTAATAAATTTATGTTGCTGTCGAGATTTTTTTTTAAAGTGAGATGAAAATACTGTTGGCTCATTTGGTCTGTACGTGAAATCTTTAAAGAATTTCTAGAAGTCGTACTTTGCTTTCACTGTTTTTTTTTGTAGTTTTTCTTTCTAATTATTTGTCTATACAGGTGTTTTTTGTAACTTTTTTTAACATTGTTAGTGTTAGTAAGTGTAATTACAATGAATGTTTAATTCGGTTAACGCATACCAATTATATGAAAGTTGTTAAAAGGCTAGTACTCTATTAGTGAGAGCTACACATCTGTTCTTGAGAACCGGTGTTGCTGCGAACACGGTAATTAAAATCTTGCAGCTATCTGTGTAATGTTTCTAAAAGATCTGTGTATGGCATTCTTCGTTACTGTTGGAACAGTTTAAAAAATCCGTGTAATAAGAGAAATGTACGACGAATGTGCATTAAATACTAAAATTACGTAAACACATTGTAAGCAAACATCATATAATACTCTTTTAAATGATATTATACCTGCGCTATAGATCCGGCGAAAGTGTCAGTTGACACTGACAGAGTGACCGAAACGAGATTTCGCTTTTCTGACCTAAAAAAACACACATGTTCGAACCTTCCTCGTTACGTGGCCTTCGCCGTTGCGAAAGGTCATCGCAAGTTAATATGAAAACGTGAAAAGTCCACAACAACGATAAATAAATAGATAAAAATTTATCGGCAGTCGAAATTCGGTGTCTGTCATGCGATGGACCGCTAAATGTAGATTATTTGCCTTTTCATTATCGGAATCTAAAATTATGTTTGTAAGGGATTTTCGCGAATTAAATAAAAGTATTTATCGGTATAGTAAAATTTACCATAGTAAATTGTGTTATACTCCGACATGAGGTTTTTATGAAGTAATTTTGTGTATGATTCATCAATTTGCTTTTGAAAAGCAATTTTGCAAAAGAATTTAATAAGTATATAGAGACTATAATGTTTTTCTAAGCGACCCGTAGTGTGTACTGGAGTCTAAATTCGCCGGGAAAGACATGTTATTCAGCAAAAGTAGGGCATATCATGATTCTCAGTGACGATTTCCACTTGGCTCCTCGTTCATAGTTATTAAGGATTCAAGGAATAATGGAAATACATTATCGTAATACTGTAGTATGCATCGGTTATTATACAAAATGTATGGAAAATTATTGAAAAGTATTGTCAGTTGCAATCAATGCGGCTTGCCCATATAAGACGGATTTTTTCAACATTATCCACTTACATTGTGGGCATTACGAAACGGAATTCTTAATATAGCGCCGCACACCGCCCCGGACTTGCACATTGGCCGAATACGTTCTTAATCTCTTGAAAGCTGATTGAAAGAAATTAATTAAACGTTCGATGTAATCAATCACGGTGGCTTTTTGAAAGTTCCACATATAAGTATAGTGTTGCATTTTGTGCATTAATGTTTCTGTGTTTTTTTATCATCAACTCATTGTTGTAATTGAGTTTTGTCCTCTGAATAAAAGGGGCTAAGGCTGTCACTTAGACCAATTCCTCGTATGCAGACTTCTAAAACAATACATAAGATATTATGGTAAATCCCAAGATGTGTGGGCCCTTCTAGACATTTCCGTTCACCATTACATCAAATTATATTTTACTAGTCTAGATTTACTAGTCTAGTCTAGTCGGGCACTACAAAAATGTTCTAATTTAGATTTTCTAACTTAGATTTTCTAGTAGTGGCTCGGAGTCTGGATATG
>DWDU01003902.1:0-11207 GCA_018245575.1 Jemadia suekentonmiller
TATAATTACGCATTATGATAATTGAGTATTGGGAAAGTAAATGAAATAATCAGGATTACGAAACATAATCTATGTTCAATATTAATATACACCATCCAAATCTATACTAAGCAAGAAAACAGTATTTACAAAATGTAAAAAATAATATTAAATGTGTACAATTTTTTCAAAGCACAAGTAATGTTCAAATTTGGGTTTGCCGATTTCAAGTCAATTTTTTTTTTAATTTTGAAGAAGACTGCATGAACGAATGATATCGCATATACTTCACCTGATTGTACATACATCGAATCAATTGTTTCAATTCCCAACCCTGCGTTGACTAGGATTGACACCTATAATTAAGTTAAATATAAATACATATATATATATTAGAGCAGAAAGGTACATGAAGGTCAAGGGGTAAAGGGAACACTTATTACAATATACCTGCCCTTCGTTTATAAATTACATAACGTAATGTAATTTATAAATCATAAGTTGGTATTATTCTTCTGTCACTCGTATATTATAGTTATCTATATGGTGACCTTGAACTTTGCCTTTTAAGGGTAATTTTACACATAAACATCATTTTACAATTATCTTCTGTCAAAGTATTCTGTCAAATTTTTGTATTCAATTAGCGGAAATTTGTAAAATAATAATGAACACGAAGAAGTTAAACATAGTGGCAGTGATTATGTCACTTAACTACTTATATTAAGTTACAGTAAAGTAAAATTAATACCTATGTATATAGTAGCGTTTAAGCTGGTAATATTCATTTGCTTATCTAAAGTCAGGGTACAAAATAAAACTAAAAAATACATTGAATATATTCGGTAATATGTAAAAAGCTAGTCCGCTACAGGCATATAAGTACTAAAATCAATAATTACCTTCAAGCGAACGGTATAAAATACAATTATAAATTCCTTGAAATCGAACATAATTTTCCAATATAAGTACTATGTACTAGAATATAATTTACAGCGTTCAGTTTATTTACAGCATTGAGAGTATATACTGATACAGTCACATCGATATTGTATTCAAATATGTAACTTGCAGTTTTTAACATCCATGTAACGGTATCCGTGCTACGCTAAAATGAGCCCTATAGTACTACAAATGAAGGGAGTTTAGTCCCATTCTCCAATGAACATATGGCGTGCGTTCGGCGCCGGTGGTGGGGGAAATCCGCGGCCTGGAATCGGTAGGCGTCCATATAATGCATACGGGTCGTAGTGGTCTCCATCTGTAAAAGAAATTGGAAAAATAGTACCTGAGTATATTTTATTAAAAAACTAACTAGGAGTAGACTAACGAGAAGTGGATACGAATTACAATTTCCTACAAATCCATTTTTTTTATCTATATAATTAACGTGTTGCATTGTTTTGATTAAAGTTAGTGTACCTACTGCATTGTTTAGACAAGTGGTTTACGTTCACTGTCGAGTTCTAATAAAACTTCCGTAAATGTTGTTTACGAAAATGTAGGTAATCGAAATAAAAATGGAATTGTAACAAAATATTGTCTTTCCATATTGTATTGGTCCACTAAAAAACCTGTAATAATAGAGAATCGTGTCAGATCCATTTATGCATTTACACATATGCATTTGTCGAAGTAAATAAAATGACCTAAGGAAGTTTGTTTGTCTTGTTAGTACAGTGACATGAAACTAAACAAGGGCAAGACTAGTTTCGATGTCGTCGTTCGGTTTTGAGAATAGCCCGTACGTTCGATTTACATTTGTTTGTTTCTTGTAACATTGGAATATATTTTCAGGCTACATACATTTAAATGTTATAATAATGTGGTTGTACATTAATTAAAGATAAAACGTTAATACGTCACATCCATATTCATTTTATAAACTATACCAAATCTCTTTAAGTAAATTATAGTAGTCAATTTACCACCCTGTAATTGAATTAAAATTCACATGATGAAGTAACGTAGACAGTACTCGAAAGAACTACTGCTAGGATGAAGCTAAGCTCGCAATGGCCAAGTGTTGTGGCGGTCAGAAGCCACTTTGGTTGAACTATGGGTGCAAGAATATAGGAAAATAGGAAAGACTACACAACAAACTGATCAGTAAGAGTGAGAGTGAAATAGAAACACAGAAGTGTAAAAGAGTGGTAGAGGTTACCGTCAAGCGAGAGGCGTGCTACCAAGCGAAGCGAGAATAACAGAAAGGTAAATACCAAGGTTGGAGCGAAGAGTCCGCGTCCGCGGAATATAAAGTGCGAGGTTAGTGTACTAGCGGGGCTGCTGGATCACCAGTGGCAGCAATTTTCGATCCCTGTCAGGATAGAATTGATACATCAGTTTTTCCTTCCTCGGACGCTCGTACGCACCGATTCCGCTCTCGTAGGACCGTGCGTGCCATAACGCGGCCTGAGGCATGGGAGCGTGGGCGAAAGGTGGCATGTGGCCCGGGAAAGGTCCGGGGTGGGCGTGGGCCACGCTGTAGCGCTTGCTGGGGACCGGCGTCTCCTTGAGAGTGAGGCGCTCCGTCATCGCTGGAAGCACATGCTTCCCGTTGGCCTTCACAAAGTTGGGCACTCGGGCGCGCAGTCCGCAATAGTACGGGTCATCTGAAAAGAAATTGTTTAGAACATTTTACATACAAATCGAATCCATTCTATTATATTATGCACTTGTGGCAATTGCTTTGCTTTGTTTTGTAACCCTCGTAAATCGCACGTGTCGAGATGTTTAGAAACTCACGAGGTACGGATCCCGATCTCGGAATATATTGACGTACACGTCCGCCGATGTTCCTCGCGCGGCATAATTCTAATCGTGTATTTGTACCTCAATTTACATACCGCATACCTCACGGCGGCGGCTTATCCCAAGTGGTACGGCACTTGTACACATTCGCCAATAAAACTGGCTCGCGTGCTGTATGTTCCATGTTCCGCGTCCTACGCCAGGTACGTTCCAAATACCGCCAATTCAAATATCAAGGATATCCCCAAATGCCAGGCAGCGGTTGCGAAACGGTGCATTGTCTCGTCGTAACCTCTGCTCTGAGCTTCGTCTGCACGACCGTCAAATTAGAACGTGCGAGAGCGATCTGAACACGTCATACCTTATTACGCATGGGTGCGAAACGTGACCCGGCCGTATGACAGATTTCAGCTTAGAATAGATGGGAGGTCACTTTTGACCTTGCCTTGTTGTGTTTGTTCGTTTGTTTTTTGCAGTCACGATACCTTTTAAAAACAAGATCCGTAAAGCTAACAAATTGAAATGTAACCGTCGGCGCTTGTCTACATATTAGCTTAATCGTTTTTGAATAATTTTATTTTTACCTACCAATTACGATTGATTCTTAATTTTATACCGGTACCGTCCACCGTACTGGATATCTGAAGCGCCCTGATAAGGTCACCTATTTTGCAATTCGTGCCCTGCTCTTGCAATGCCTATGTTACGGGCCATTTGTAGCTAAAGTGTTTGTGTCATATTTTAATTAGTTCTTTTTATCTTGTATAATTTTATACAAATAGGTATGTATTTTATTAAAAATATGATTATAATAATTGTTACATGAATTTCTTTTAACCAATAAGTCAAAAGGAAAAGAAAAGATAAAAATCGATATTGACGTATCAATAATAATTATTCTTCTAAATCCTGAGTTTTAACCGCTTATGCACCTACAGTTATTTTAGATCGATTGTAGTAGTTACATATGTATGTTTTCAATAGTATGTTATGTTCTAAATATTTCTTGATTGGACGCAGGTACACGATGCAAATTATGTTGTCAAATTCAAATGCAGAATGGCTTAGATTTAGATAAAGTTGAAAATATTTATAAATAGAAAATATTACATAACAAACAATAGGCATGTTTGATTTCGTTTAGATATTATAAAACGTGAGCAGGCAGGACTTGTCCTAAGCACTAATTTGTCCCAAAATCCACATTAAATAAAACTTTCAAACTTGACATTTCTCTTAATTTTATTCGTTTTGTCTCAACATAATCTGTTCCATGGGTGAAAGATTTTATCTTGTTCTTTTATAGATATCGAACGGGTATTTATTATATTAATTGAAACTAAGAATATTCAAGTTAATAGTTACATTATACTGAGAAATAAATTAGTTAGTGGATATTAACAACATGTCTTAATAAAGACGTTTGAATAAATGTTCAATTCAAGTGACATTTGCTCCAAATATTTCACGTAGATACCTATAACTTAATTAATCTGACATTTTACTCATTTTACTAGTTAGTAGGTATAAATTAATATTTTTTTATTATTTAGCATTCTTAAATTGTTTATTAATGTGCCATATTGTGCCATAAAATGTGACATATTTTATAAATTCTGTTTTTTTTTGTAATCAAGCTATAAAACCAATAACGTTTTATGTAGAAAAATATTAATTTCTATTAGTATATTTGTATTAACGTATTCAATGTTACATATTGCTAATATGAACATCATTTAAATATATGAATATTTTAATTTAATGTTAGTCTATAAATATTCTAATAACCATTTTGTAAATAATAACGGTAGGTAGTTTTATTAGCAATAAACACTACGATGTACAATACAGTGTAATACGAAACAGCCCCACGCGTTTCGTTTTCGCATTCACGCTAAAGCGTATTGCGAAATATTCTCAAATAGTTTCACACACAGGCCCATATTTCAGAGGCGGCGCTATAAATCTGCGCGGGACAACTGGGGTTATGAATGATGGCCTCTCGGGCCATATTGATATAGCAGTTCACACTTGCGACACGGACTGTTGTAAATTACGTTTCGGTCACATAAATCCTTGTATTGTCACACCGGAGAGCCGCACGTGCTCGCCCGTGCTTGTGGCTGTAACGCAATTGCCGTCACATGAACGTCATTCAAATAAATCCCTGTGACAAACCAATACTGCGAAATATTGACGTTTGGTATTTAGTACAATTTTATAAAGGATTTTGTGTATCTTAAAAAAAAAAGGAACATCACTTTTGTGTATCGCTCTGTAATTTAAGTACAATTTTAATTTTATAAATATTAATGTCTTATTAATATGTTTATATACACATAAATCTCGTATGTGCATCCATATTGACGTGATACTGAACTGCGTGGTGTGTATATCAAGGAAATCAAGTTGCCGAATGATTTGCATTGCAAGACAATTTTTCATATTTCATGACCCAGATACAGGAATGACGGTTATGGAAAAAAAACATCTTTTATTGGAAATAGATTATAATTGTTGGTGTCAAAAAACTAAAACAATGAAAGGATATTAAGCAATCCCCTGAGTTGTACTATCGAATCATAAAACTATTATTTTTTGAACAGAATTTTTGTAGTAGCGAAACAGCAAAAGAAAATCAACGCGTGTAACATCGGACATTACAGCTGAAGTAATTATCCGATATCGTCTCATAATGCCCAAACATGGACTTAGGACTTCGGCATCGATGTAAACGCCTCCAAAGACCAACCAGATATATTGTAATCGCCTATCGGGTGGGACGAAACACCCGAGTCTAGCCCGAACGGTCCAATTTATGGCTTTCCATTAATTGATGCCGCGATTGTCCGTATATTTTTTAAGCCCAGTTTAACTTAGGTTAATTAAGGAAAGTCGTTTTATTATACAGCACATTTAAAAGCTCTTTTGTCTCTAATTTAATGGCGAAAAAGGTTATTTTAATTAGCGTAGCCGCGAAAATACTTGTCGCAGTATATTGCATACGACAAGAACGTGCGCGGAGCACGGACTACCTTGAAATTATTGGTGCTCTGATTATTGCTATTTTTGGAACAAAAACCTAAAACAAATGTTAATGATGATTTCATAGAGTTAAGTATTGCAACATATATCTAGACGATTTGGTTCAAATCTTTATTTTTCATAATACAAGTTAGGTATAGGTATAATATAATTCCCCTTTTTACTGGTAACTGTGTAACTAACGCTAAATGGAAAACATATGTAGCATATTAAATTCAAGCATGTTTACATACGTTGATGACTTTTTATACTTCTCCTGAAAACGTGCGATAATATTTTTTTAGATTTTTATATATTCTGCAATTTAATCGTTCCTTTTACCGAATACTCGTACTCGTCCAGTCAGGTGAAGTGTCATCAGACACATTATTTACAGAGTACTTTAGTTATGTTTGTATGGTCACACAGTGCACCCTTTAAGGGCAAACCCTTTAAGTAGCAGTAATAATGTAATTGTAAACATACTCGCGAGTACTACAAATTGCTTGAGAATCAATGGAAAGTAAAACATTTATTAAGTATACAACATATTTAACATAGTTCCTCATTATCATCAGCCTATTTCAGGCCACTGCCAGACAGGCCTTCCCTCCGGGGTCATGCCCATAGTCCCCACGCTATCCCCATAACTATGCATTTTTGTAATTTATAAGTTGCAATATTTCTTACCTCTCGTTCAATCTGTTGATGGCAAAAAAGAAAGTTTATACTCATTATTTCTACTGCACATGCTTACTGAAGGGAGGATCGCAGAAGTAACTATTTGGTCTACCAGTTTCTACGTACAGGTCGGAACAGATCATTCGCGCGTCATGCCATTCTAAGTAAATCTATTGTTATTTACTGATATACAGCACTACCTACTGAAGGAAAGAAAAGTTTGGAATGTTCCAGATATATTTTCTACTCACCGTATTTCTTGTTGTCCTTGCCCTTGTCCGACTTTCCTCGTGGGAACTGTGTTGGCACGCGTCCATTAACGTCAATATCGTCATAATCCGGCTGTGAACAAATGTGCCATTATAATTAAAAGTTTACTAAAACATATCCATGTAAGAGAGTGTTAAATGCAACATCACGCCAGTAATCCCGGATGAGGTAGGCAGAGGAATGTATTACACTCCCACGATTCATCAGTTATCTTTACGTCTCACTATGGACTAGGTAGTGAGTATTAAAATGTATTGAACAGATTGAACTATCGTAACTTTAATATTTTATAGCATTATAAATAAAAGAATTAACATTACTAATAAAATTAACAAATATGTTATCCCCGGAGCTACAAATATAATATCAATGAATTTTGTGTACATTTCAAATACTAAAATGCGGATAGTATATTATACGTATCTAACTCCTATTACAATTCTTACTATTGCAGTAAATAAACAGTCGTATTTATGCATCTGTCGCCACTTTCCCTTACAACCAGTTTTGGGCCACTAGAGCAACGATAAATAGGTCCGTACAATGTTTACAGCAAAATGCGTCCGAATACGATTATGTTATCGCGGACGGGGTCTGTTAAAAAGGCAGTAAGAAAGAAAGAAAGAAAACCGTGTGGGCACTCCCCCTTATCTTGTTACAAGGCGAGACAAGTTCAAAGCACAACTAATGTAATACAAGGCTCATATTGTAGACGCCGCTTTATCAAGTAAAAGAAATTATGGGCGCCACCCTGCGTGCTTGCTTTCGTACATATTATTGCTCGAGTTATACACATTCTTAATGTAATTCTTGTAAAATAAATGTGCTGTTCTCGTAGGCACAATATGTTTCGTTCTCACATAGTTTTCGTTAATTTTACACTTTAATACTGTGTCTATCTGTCGAGGAATTATCATTGCAACACAAGGTATTCCAAGTAAAATCTAATCTATTGTTTTGTTGCGTTACATTTTAATTCATTTTATTACAACGGGCGGTTTTGTTAGGCGTCAAAGCTGTTATTGCACGTTAAAACATTGGCTTATTAATTTTACTTTTTGTTCTAAAAAAGAAACCGAAATTAATTGATTGTGTGTAATACTTAAAAAGCCTTAAAAAATACGTAATTTAAACGATCGAATTTATTTAAAGCAAACTTTGTAGGTATCTGAAAACTTGACAAGGTCTCGATCGCCCAGATACCTGTACGAATAATACCAAAAAAATGTTCACTTAAGTTTTCGGTCTTCGAGACCTTGATGTAAATGTGTATATCTATCTACACGAAAACCTTTCCTTTCATAAATATGTATAACTTTTATTTACTCGTGTCGCCTACCGAAAAAATGTATTGGTTATTAAGTAACATTCATAACACCAGAAGTGAACAAGTGAACGCTCACAGCCTGTCGCTTGTGGGACACGAGACATCTATCCATTACCCCTACCCATATCACGACAGTAACGTGGTACCAGCTACAATGGATTGACACCTGTGGCATCTAAAGACTGGGAAAATTTCACTTTTCACGCGTCAATTACACAACGAAGAAGAACAGTCGCGCGACTTCATATTTCAAGATTAATAAGAAACGAAACGCGTAAATATGCTCACTTGAGTTACCTAGACACAATGGACAAAGGACATTCTTCATCCACTGCAGCGTTTCCACTTTCATAGCAGCAACCTGACGCCATTTGGATAAACCAATAAAAGGAGTGGAGGTTACCTTTCGGTCGCCTATCATTTATCTTAAGCGGAGATCTTATCTCCGATGCGTCAACGATACAGCCTTACCATTGTTCTGTGGTGTAAGTATGAGGCGTAAATGCGAGCTCACTCGCCACCGAGATAACGTACATCCAATCACAATAGCGCATTCTAAAATGATTCTTACCGGTATAGGCAGTGAGTGTAATATTATTTGGAACACGTGCGTTGAAGATTTTCGGCCGTACTTTGTAAGTTACTAATCTGACAAGTAGTCGAAACCGACAGGCGTTAAACGGAACAAACTTTCACCTCATTTAGATCGTGATACGTTATTTCTTAGTTGTCATTGATAAAGCTTCAAAGGGTTGAGAAATGATCACTACATAGTTTGAGTGATGGATTAATATACGGGAATGGGAACGGGACTAGAATGAGCAGCGGCATATATCAATGCCAATCGTTCATTTTGTTTACTTGTACTAGAGGTTATCGAGCCATTGACTACTTAATTTTTCTAATATTAGTACTTTTTATCTTTATTTGGAATCCAAGAAAATTTTCTGACTAGTAAAAAAGACGTTTTTGTACTTATATTTATTGTAACCGTTTAAAAGTTAATTAAATAGCATATCAGAATCAATTGACAGAAACTAAATATATAACTTGACAATAATAATAATCATTCAAGAATTAATTTTCTCTCACTAAGTATTATTTCTACCGGTATATACAAAAAGCGTTAAAGGTCACAGAATATTTCAGTTCGATTACTCCCGAGGTTTAAAAAAGGAACATGCGACATTGCCAGCCACTTCGGTGGTCATTTATGTTAATAGGTTCTAATACGATTGACCAGATAACTCAAGCGTCTAGTTTCTTAGGTGGTATATTCCAATGAACTTCCTATTTCTGCTCAAAATAATATTGAACGGAGAACAGATATCGGGTATCGGCGTCACTAGATTGTGTCAATAACACTGATCGTTCAGTAAATCCCGCCCACCGCGAAAACATTGTCGCGAGCTTTTTATTGCGCGGTACTATTAAAATGCCACGATGTATAAGGCTATACTATGGTTTTAAATGCATGCAAGTGTACAATACTTCACTATCCGCTGCATTTATAAAATCGTAAAAGAGTAAGAAATCCTTTAGATCATCGTCGTCACCATCAGCCTACTGCAGCCCACCGTCGGATATTGGCCTCCCCTGAGGGATTATGCCCAAAGTCCCCACAGGTTGTGAATCGTTTATACGTGTTCCTTAATTTAAAAAAACAAGTTTAGTGCAACATATTTTGTTATTTTTACCTTAGGTATATGTTCATACTTTTGAATTCCAAATGTTAATACAAAAACCACCACACAGCAATGGACATAAAAATGTTACTGTAGCTATTAATCTTGAATCAATTTGTCGATAACAGTTCAATCACATCGTCATGGTACATAAAGTAATCTAAGGTACAATGAAACAAAAAATTTGAAATTCGATGAAAAAGCAATATCGTTGTAAAGATAGGGAAACAAATAGATTATAAGTAAACAACCAAACTGCTGAATTCAATCAATATTCAACTTTATGCAGTACAGAAAAGAGAATAAATTTAAACGTCTTAGTATCGACCCTTTTTCTTCGAGTTTCGTAAACTATATCACAATATTATTTCGTTCCTTACTACCTTGTTCATAGAATTCAAAATTGATAGAATAGCGATACAATTATTAAGATAGACATGCAAATACTACATAAATAAACCAAAATCAAAGCAACGATTCCAGTAAATAATGAACGTTATTTTCTATAACAAAATGTTTAAATTAGTAACGATCTTTTTCATTCATTTTTGAAACTTACATTCCAAAATGATTTCAAACTTTATCACACTATAGATAGAGTGCAAAATACTCAAATCATATTGGTTATATTCGATCACTGATTCAAAGGTGCTACAATGGATACTTTAATACATGAATTTTGAAATTAATAGAAAAATACTGGGCGGTATCACCCAAGTGGTAAATATCAGTGTAGATTAACACCTAATATGTTCCGTGTACGTTTTCCGTTTAAGCAACAATTTGAAAGGGTAAAGAAATTGTTAACTGCGAGTGTCGAACATAGAATGGAGCTGACATAGTATAGATGTTTAAAATTCTGCCTCGTATTGCGGAGATCTGGAGTTCGAATCCATGACATGTATCTCTGCGGAGGTTTCAAAGATATATTATATGTATAAAAGTATTATATTATTATTTCTGTACTTTCCAAAAACATGTGTAACATGTAAGTATAACGTAACATATAAATATATTTATATAACATAGATTATGTAATAATATGCAATGTATTTGAAATGTTAATATACAATAATATTAATGCTAATTACTAACTACCTTCTTCAATTTTAATATTTCACGTTAAGGAAAATGCTGAACAAAAAATTATTTTTCGTCACAGGATACCTTAAAATTTATCTTCACTTCACTTATACGCGGCATTTAAAATTTAACATTCAGGTTTGACTCCTAATCTACGCTTCGTATATTTCTGGGTACTCATTTCTTATCTACATAATATATTTAGAGGATTTGCGGTGGAGCTAATGGTTTCTGTTAAAAGCCTCTGATTCATATAATGTGGCTTTGAATCCGCTGTCCCTAATTGTTTATTGGGGACAATATTTTGAATTTGCTTTCGGCATCATGATAATATCAAACGCTTAAAGTGTTATTCTACGTGTAAGTAAGAAAAGCGTCAATAATTATTTGGTTATAGGATGGTGTGA
>DWDU01003903.1:0-11205 GCA_018245575.1 Jemadia suekentonmiller
TTAGTTGATTAAAGTTCCGGTCTTTTCATTAAATCATATTCGTTGTTTGAAGGTAGGTAGGTACTTTAATCAATGAAAATTTATAATTACAATTTTTTTGATCCTATTAAATTCCTTAATTACCGACTGGAATTTTAAAACTTTACTGCTTACCAAACTTTGTTCTGTAATATATAAATAGATTAAAATTTATATTGTGATGAACAAGGTGAGAATGCAACGACCCTTAAAACGTTTATGCTGCCGTTGTGCTGTGCCGAGTGCCCGAGCAAGTCCGATAGAGTAAGTCGACAACAGCAGGCATACGCATATCGCGCGTTAGCTCTCTCTGTTACTCCTCTACAAAGGATCTGTTGGGGCCATTTTAAATGATACATATTATATTGTCGATTTTAAATAAAAATTAAATTTGCAGAACGTAACTATATAATGTGACAGCCGTCAAAAGAAGAATAACCATCGCTCATAATCTATAATTTAACAAAAAATAATTGCATTTACATTTCATCAGGCGCTTACGTTTGAACAGGATCTATAAAAGATTCCTGGAATTCCTAATAAGGATAATGGGAAACCGTCATCAAATTATTGCATTATCATCGGCCCTTGATACGTGTGCAAAGTCCCAAATTAATCAGACTAATGGAAATTGGTGAAAATTGAGCTTCAAGATTCCGTTACATACATACATACATACATACATACAACCCAAGCTAATAAAAACGTGTTAAAAACTGAGCAAATTATAAGAATCATTATATTTTTTCAAAATAGTGTCCATTTACATCAATACGTCGCTATATTCGATGGAACCATTGAGAAAAGCTCTTTGCCCACTCGTCCTTTGGGGTTGGTCCGACAGCGTTTTGCACCTCGGTCAAATTATGAAGTACTTATCCATCGGGCACAAAGCCTCCTGACCGCTAAATTTTCATGGAGGATTTTGTACACTTGACTCATACGGATGCCTAAGCTTGTTCGAATCAGCTGATAGGATACACTTTTTTCAGTCTCTATCATACGTGGCACAGCACTAACGTTATCACCAGTCGTTGCCATAGAAGGCTGTCCTTCCGCAGACCATCGGTGAGATTAGTTCGACCACGTTTAAACTAGTTGAACCAGTTATAAACAGTGGCACGACATGAGGATTCATCGTGAAACGCCAATCGAAGTCTGTCGTAACTTTCTAGTTGACTTAAGTGACATCGATAGTCATAAAAAATCGTAAAATTCATGCTGACGTGACATATACTATTTTCAATTGCCGTCAAATCGTAAAACAAATGATACATGAATGTAGTAAATACTCAATAATATTGGCGAGGAATCCGTTTTCCAAAATTTTAGCTTACTTTTTATTATAGAGTTTCAATGACTTCAAAAACTTTCAAAGTCGCCTAGGTACCTATTTACAGTTTTTGCAAGGTTAGGAGTAATATTTCAGGCAAATCTGCTTATTGCATTCGCAACAATAATTTTAGTTATCTTTTCAGTCTGCTAGGGAAAATAAAACGTACTAGGTAATAAAACGTAACGTAATATCTTACGCATTTAACGACATATTAAATAAGTTTTCTGTTTAATGGTCATGTAGGTTCAATTTGAAAAAGAAAAAAATCTTTAACCATAACTACATAGGTAACTACACAGTTAACATAACCAACTTAAACACGATGACAGTTTGCTTGGGTCTCTGTCGTTATAAAGGCGTTCTTTCTAAGTCGGTACCTAAAATAAATATTGCTGTGTATATTTGGCTAATAATTAATATATTTTGTTAATGGGTACTCTACCTATTGTTGTTTCCTTTTGCATCTATGACTATGATTTTATGTTTTTTTTACTATTCTCTCTATTCTTCTTTTGAGTGGTGGAGATCCCATTAGGCTTTAATTTCGCTTTTTGTATTGGCTATTATTGGTCTAAAATAAAGAATTAATAAATAAGTAACAAGAAGTGACTTATACGCAACTTAGCAGCATAACGATTTTGGCACTCAACCGGGGCATTCACGTCAGCTCAATTCGTAATTCTATAACTATCTATTGTCGTCGGTTAATGTTATAGATATTGTACCTTTAGTTTAGCGGGGGCTCTAATTATTAATCCCAGTTCCTATATTTTACCACATGATCTTCAGTATTTTATAAGTAAGTTCTTGTGTCTCGTTGTACATCTTCAGTGTTATTTAATTAGATTATGCAAAGGTGTATTAAATTATGCAAGTACCTACGTGATTTTCATCGTCTTCACTATCCAATTTTTTTCTTTCATTTCGTTCAACAATTTCTTACTGTACCTTTTTTCAGTTTTATCCTCATTGGTCTATCTCACTTTTGTAACCCCATTTTTATACAGCTGAGATTTATATATAACATATAAAATCACGCCTGTAATCCCAGAAGAGATAGGCAGATAAGTGCAATACCCTTCCACGTTTCACCAGTTACGTGTTGAATGTTGTGGGAGGCAGACGGAGGTTAAAAAGCGGAACGGGAATGCACGGACCAGGATTTTTGTTCTAAAACTTTGCAGAGAAACACTGGTTCAGAAGATTTTCTGCGGTTTTGGATTAGGAAAAGCATTTGACATTGTTGTATGGAAGGGGATTTGAGACATTTTACCAGAATCTTTAAGATTCACAGGCGCAATGTTACGTTATAAATGCTTTAAAACATTTTGTATCGTTGTAGTGAAAATTTAAAGTAAATCATAATTTTTTGGTATTCCAGGAAAGGGACGACGCTTTACCTGTAGAAGATCCAAGATACTTGGAAAAAGCTATTTTACGTTTAGTTACGAACCTGCCAGCACCTGACTTGTCTAACCATGGAAATAGTGCAATTTCTCTTGATAATAATGCTCCCCAGCGCATAGTCATAGTTCCACCAAAAAAGGAACGAATAGTGAGTGCTATAAACAAAATTGAAGAAGTTCTTCATTCTTCGAAAAAAATACCCAGTTCAGATATAATAATGGAGCAACCAGTAAAACAATCAGAAGATCAGAAAGAAGTACAAAATCCATCAAGAAAAGTCCAAGACATAATAAAAAAAACAAAAGATAGTCAAAAAAGTTACCAACATCTTCAAACAACAAAACCAAAAATAAATAAGAGACAAGAAAATGGTAAGACCTTTAAAAGGAAAGTACTAAATAAGTCAATAAAAAAACGAGGATCAAATTTTTTGCCGTCAACCATTCCAACATTACCTGCATCAAATACGAATAATAACTGGCAAGCATTTGATATTCCTTCAACACAGGGTCACATAATGTCTGCTAATTTATTTGATTATGGGGTTCCCTTCACAAGCCCCTCTACAATGCTTCATCCAGTACCTGATACAAGGCATTCAACTACTGAGCAGGCATATATGAAGCCGTCAACCTTCTATGGTAACCAGGCATCAAGCACCTTACAATCACTTAGTTCGTATAGTACTAGCGACTATGATCAGCGATTGAACGTTCTGGAATCGTACAATTCATGGTCTAAAAATTACTTTAAACAAACTAATGAGTATTATAAACGATCTACTTTTGCGCAAGTGCACACTATGCCGTTTACGAACAGTCGTGAGCAGCCATCGACCAGCGCACAAGAATTTGAAGCTCCTTCGATGAGTTATTTTGAACAGTCGTCAATAAACATGCAGGCATATACGAGCCCGTCTTTATGCTACTTGGATCAATCCTCGACAACAGCGCAAGATTACATGCCCTCATATCTAAACCAAGTCTTGACTAGCTCTCAAATATGCATGGACCCGTCTGTTAACTATATTGACCAACACTCGACTATAACGCGGGTATATATGGACCAATCTTATTATAACCACACCCTCGACTCAACCTCGACACAACCCTCGAATATTACACCTTTTAGTTATTTAGCCAAGCCGTTTAGCTATTTTTGTGACAGACCTCCAACCAGTCCATCGTCATTATTTACTAGTATACCATATTCAAATTTGGAATACGGGTTAGGATACGAATATTCTATGTTGAGATCTGAAGCTGAATTTAGAAAGTCAATATTAATGTGCTCATCTACCGGAGACGTAAGCGAAACTAATGTTATCAGCGCGGGTCGTTTCAGCCCAAACCTATTGGCATTCAGATCACCGAGTTCTAATTCAAATGGGAAAGGTAAATACTGCTATGATTTTTAAATACTGTAAGTAATGTATATTAAACTGTACCAGTAGTATAAGGTACGGAAAAACTGATTTTACTTTGATGCACTAATTTATATTATACTATAATCTAAGTTATGAGCCATGGATCTGATCAGAGTGGTTTCGTGATTTATGTCATTTTTATCACCTCGCATTAGACTTTAAATTTTATTTCTGCTATTGTTATTCATCCTTATATAAGGTTTTTCTTGTTCTTAAGCATTTTAGACAAGAAATAGAATTTTAAATTTCGACACAGGTCTCCCTTGCAAAGGCCAAACAGTTCCCGAAGAAAAGGAAAAACAGCAAAAAAAAACAGAAGATGCGAATGCTGAAGTGTCTCAAACGGAACCTATAATGTTAGATGAAGACTGTAAGTATGTAACAAAACGTTAAAACATTTATTTAACGAGTAAACTCTATGAAAAAAGTTTAAACAAAACGAATTAATCATTATAGACAGTAATTCGGACCGAAATGTTACAATTCGCAAAATATTTGGTATATATTTGAATAGTACGAGGTTACATACCAAAATTGTATAACGTGTATAAAATAAATTACAACGCTAAGGCGCACCATATACAAGATACAGTTTCATTACGTCATGATACTGAAAATAACCCTTGTGTTATAGGCGTCAAGCCAGAGCGTCGCGCCATAACCTATTGTGATTTTCATACTTGTTTAATAAACGTAGATTTTTTTTCTGCCGAAGTAAATGTGCAGTTTTATTTCTTATTTCAAAATAGTTAAACAATGTAGGAACTCATCATTGGAACATTCATTGGAAGCTCATTTTATTCAAGAAACAATTCATTTCAAATTTAATGATACTTCCTCGATCGGATTGTGATATTGTCCGTTACAAACAAACAAATGGTTTCAAACTTAGTGACATGACTCGAACTATATCTTAACTATCCTTAACAATAAGGCGCATATTAAAGGATTGTAAATGTTATTTCATCTACTGATCATATTAAAAATAACATGTTATTCCACTCGCAGTGCTGGAGAGCAACTTTGAAGCCGGTATGAAAGAGTCAACAGAAGACACATTCTTACAAAATTTGGTAAGTTAGTTGTATGTTCCCAAATGATTGAAACTTGAAATAACCCGTCCATATATATATATATACCTAGATATTTTGGACTCTTAGTTTCTATCTTAATGTGATAGAAAGTAAGTGTGATTTTTGTGATACTTGTGCGTTTTCAAAAAATTTTAAATGTTCGTAAAACTGACTATTGAAATCTGGTAGCATTTTACTCTAGGTTTAAAGCGTTTATTGTATTATAATTATAGCGGCAAAAATTTAAATATAAGAATAATCTTTATTTCCACAATCTTTGACACATAAAAATAACTATTTTAATATGTAGGTATGTAACCGTATATGAATAATCAAGAAAATTAATATAAGACTAAACGATAACCAATAAATAAATTAAAGAGAATATAACAATGATCATCTTACCTAATATCTATATTATTAATACATAACATCACGCCTGTAATCTCCGAAAGGTTGGCATAGGAGTGTAGTACTTACACTCCCACGCTTCACCGGTTACGGTTACGTCACACTATAGATGACACCACCTATGACACCACCACCTATGAAAATGTGACCTTTGTGTGGCAATAGCCACATACCGGTCACATTTTCAGACACCGGGAACAATTAGAAAATCTAAATTAGAAAAATTCAGTAGTGCCCGACCCGGCATTTGAAGCCAGGTCCTCTCGATCGGCAGTCGCCCATGCAACCAACACGAGCAACGAGGCAGTATGTAATAAATAAATAAATACAAGTTTATATTGAACTGTCTCGTTGGTTAAGCGGTCAGGCGTGACGTTAGATTATTACAAGATTATATTTCATTCGCTTTATTCTTCAGATATTAAACAACAATGTACGAGTAGTTTCTTTTATTCTACTGGCAACATTCGCACTTTTCTACTGTCGCTGGTTTGCTTCCAACCCCGTACAGCTCAAGCCCTCATTGTTTTATTTTGCGCGGCAACGAGCACACATTACATTTAAACAAATAACTTTGTAATTATGTCTAAGCGGAAACAAAGAACATTGGAATATTATAAAGAAAAATTAGAAACTAGAAGAAAAAACGAACACACATTGTCACGGTAGTAATATCTCCACGTTAGTAGACACCGAAGAAAATCAAGGTTAATATCAGTGAATTTTATTTTATGGTGATAAGTGTTAAAATATAGCAAAACACCATCTCTAAACTTACCATAGTATAATTGGGGTGGAATCATGATGCTTAAATGACCTATTTTTGAACTAAAACTTTACATGTAACGGTGGCAAACTGAGTTCACTCTCCATCAAATTTATAGAAGTAGTTTTAACGAAGCCTCCGATGTTCCTCATTGCCTGATTTTGAATATTTCCTTATTTTGCCAAAATATTTTTATTACAATGCTCATAAAGAAAAGAGCCATATTCTAGTCTACTTCTAATTAAAGAAATATAAAGTTGACGCATAAGTTTAGTTTGATTTGTGGTATGACGCCTAATATAACTCCTAAGTTTAACAAAAGTTTAACATGAGGGTATGTTGAATGGTGTTATTTAAATTTTATTTGTAACATAACGCGTAATATAACTCCTAATTTTAACATTAGTTAAGCATGTATGTTGAATGGTGTTATTTAAATTTGTACCACGACGCCTAATATAACTCCTAAGTTTAACAAAAGTTAAACATGTGAGTTCGTTTTATTTGAAGATATTACATATAACCCACTCGTCCTGAACCCTGAAAAATTTGTTAGTTTCTCTAAAAATAATGAGAGATTGAGCAGTTAGGGAGTGGGAGCAAATCGACGAAAATAGAAGAAGAAATGTTTTAGTGATATCCTCTAAAAGAGCGAATATTGCTAGGAGAATAAAAGAAACTACATTGTTGTTTAATATCTGAAGAATAACATAAACTCACATAATGGTAATCAAACTTCTTTTCAGAAAGTTCGTTTGATCATCCATAACACATTAATACATAAATATGTTAAATTGCTATGTATTTAATCCGTGTTCGCCTATATCAAGTATTTTCTTTCAAATGAAAATAATATAATATTCACCTGTATATTTAAACAAAAACAAAACATTATTTGAAGCTGTGTCAATGTCAGTAATAACATGTGTTTATATTATGTTACATACATACTTTAATTAGGGAGTATGTATATAGGTGATAAGTATATCTATTTTTTTTCCATGCAACAGCTACTCGCCTTCGAAGATCCAAGCTTGTCTATAGACGATTGATTCGATACAATAGGAATATGTCGCAAATAATATTATTTACCGGTAGGTTCACCAACACTGTCAATCTTTAATCGATGTTTCGTATTATGTGAAATATTTAATTACTTTTGCTGTGTATTTAATTTGCCCGGCATTGATTTTAAATAGTGCTTAAATTTGTTAGAAATATATTTATTGCTTGAGCGATTGAAAATTCAATTGTTTTTTCTTTAGTTTCGTTGTACTGTAAGCCCCATTCATACATAAGGCTACACATGTCTCCGATACACGACGACTTTTGTCTCCAAGGGACATACAAATCCATTGAAGTTCGCACTCATGTCGCGTCGGCGACATTTGTCGTGCGACTAGATTTGTTTCTATCTAGATTTGCGGATATCGCTTGGAGACCAATATCGCCTTGTGTACCTTGGGGCTAACACTACACCTAAGTGTACTTGTGCTTTGCGTGTGCATTTTACGAACATCATTTCAACGTGTACCAACTGAGTTATGTGTTGTGGTCAAATCATGTATGCCGACACGTCGAATACATGTACATACCCATACGTACAAGTCAATACAATTCGTTTGTAAAATTATTCGTTTACTTTAGAGGAAGACTATGAAGTAATGTTCCTAAAGTACTCCTCTGTTATTCGTATAGTTTCAACATCCTTGAATGTTTACAACAGACCGCTCCGCCTTGCCGATTTTGCGCTGCTCATGGTTGTCGTTATTGTATATATTGTTAAAGCTTAGTATACCAACTTAAGTATATTATCAATTAAAACATTATACAGTCCATATTTACAGTGTTAAAATATAATTACAAATACATATATACCTACATATTATATTTCTTTGTTCCATGAGAAATGTATATGTAGATGAATGAGTTTGTTGCGATAGTAGTTGCTAAGCGTTTCTGTGTATTGATGGTTATTTATTGTGTAAGTTTCTCTGACTCATTGATCTCACTGGGCTGCTTCAACTTGGAATGCCTCTCGATTTGAGCCTTGTGTATAGCTTTGGGCACAAGCCATTTACCGTAGCGGGACGTAAATGTGACAGGTACACATTAGAGTGTACCTGTACTATTCTCGTCTATTATAAATAATGTCTTGCTACCGACTGAAAACTACTTCTTAATTATGTAGACAGATTGATTTTAGTGGTCATATCTATACATATATATGTATGTGAAAAAGAGCCCTTTGATTGTATATTGCATAAGAACAAACATCATATGCACAATTAGCGCTAACACATTAAAATATTATGTTGCTAATACATTCCAGGAGATCCAGATGGATGAAAATCTACTTGATGACTGTATATATTCAAATCAAGAACGACGTAAGCAATCTAGGCAACACTAAAACCGTGAAAATTGGGAATCATTTAACAGCAATCATTCGGCGCCATCGGCACCATCTGACAGCACACCGAGAGGCACGGACTCCGGCAAACGCCGCGAGTGAGCGGATATATCACACGGTGGTATTTCAACACTTGCGTGCCTAGTAGGTACGTGTGCCCATTTTTGTGTGGCACTTTGGAACAGCGAAATACTAAATTCATTTTCTATCGATTTAAGAAATGTGTAAGTTGTAGGATGTTAAATTTAATACAATTAATCATTGCTCGTCGCAAATCCTTAGGGAATACAAATGCTTGAAGCTATTATTTTTTAGATATTTCATAGTTTAACAAAATTATTAGCATAAGGCACTATAATCAATTTAATAAATGTCTTTTACTATTGCACACAATACTGTACAGTTTTGTAAATTATTTGCAGATACTTGATTTAATTTGAAATATTTGAATTTGTTACAATTAATTATTCTATAGTGCGAATATAGGTGGCGCTAATATTCATTTGATATTGGTTATGTTCACATAGCGTTGTTTACTGTTTACTGTTTGTAAATTATGTTATGAAAAATGTCCTAAGAGTTGGGATAAAAAGTCTTTGTTACGTAAATGTTTCTAGGGTATCTAAGTGGTAGGTATAGCTAAGCTGTTTTTTCCATTGTTACTAAGAATTATTGTGCTTGCTTATCATTAATAGATAAATAATTATGCTACTCAATATACGAGTACCTACATACATACATGTTACTCATATATATATATAACGTTTCGTAGAATATTTTTGGTTCTAAATGCAGAGACATAAATGACACTATTAAACATTCATTAATTACTTAGTCATTCCTAGGTAGGTAATACTTGTTTTTAGAGCCCTAAGATTTTAACTATTCATCACATTGGCATTCATTTTATAGCTAAACATGCCTAGCTTCTATAATTAGGTACGCGTGCTCGTATTATATAACATAGGTACTTTGTAACAATCTTAGAAATTAAGCGTTCTTCATGATACCAAATATTTTAAGACTATAGGTTATTATTGAGATTTTATTTACATTAATTTAAAATATGTCCCACGAACACCGCGAGAAATGAGGAATATGTATATGGTTTTTCAAGACTGAGTCTTTTATAAATTTTTTTTACTAAACACCATGCTATTGATATAATCGCATTTTGGTTTTTTATGTAATGAATTTTAAAAAGTGTTTATTTTTATTATCAATTTCGATTAATTAGTTTAATTTCATTATACATTCATGTACATACTAATATATTATGGTTAACAGTTTACGCTTAACTTAAACATGCTAGTAAGTAATATTAAGTCCATTTCAGGATAAAAAATAATACACTCATACCTATATATCACTTAAAAGATACGCTTCTCGCAGACATTATAGTTTGTACGTAGGTGCCATGTAGTTTTTATTAAAAATGTTATAATTATAATAGTAAATTTACGACGTAGCACGTTAATCTTAGATGACTTTATACCGGCATACTTAATTTTTATGTATGTATGTTGTAGTGGAAATATCAACACAGCCATGGACGCACTTCGCTTTTAACACTATTCGAGTTTTCAATGATATTGTATATGTAGATAAAAGAGAATCTGTTCGTAAGTTGCTTTTAAATAGGTTATTATTCCAGCATCGTTTAGCATTCGGTAGGTATCGATTTTTAACGGTCTACCGTTAACTACCTCGCCCACTCGTTTGCTTCGCGGTTGTTACCTTGTCGTTTTATTCGCGAAATGTTAATGCAAAATGTAAATTATCTAATATTACAATACGACAAAACATGAAAAATTCTCTAATATTAAAATGCATATTTGAAACAGCACAGACGCCAAACGGTACCTGTTGCCCTTATTCATTGTGACGTTGGTGTTACGAGTACTTCACATGATAGTATTTAGCTATCATTTTACACAAATATACCTCGAGTGGTGATTTCATTTTTTGTTATGAGATTTTAAGAATTTAAACTTTTAAAATTTTCAATTTGATATTTATTATTTTCATTTACTGCATGTATGTAAGCATACCTAACGTCATTGAGGATCTAGATATATTACAATTGTGAACCAGGCATTTTTCTCGGTCTTTTCAGTTAGTACTTCTAGTGTCCGGTGTGAATTAATTTTATACACAATAGCGATCTAGGAATCTAGGATCTAGAGATTTCTCAGCATTACAGTTAGTAGTAGGTATTGACTATACATAAAATAGTAAAGAAAAATATTAATACACATAAAAATATTTTCCATTATAAATTGTCATCATTGTAAATGTCAGTACAGGATGTAAATAGGGAATATTTCAACAACGCCTTGATCGCTGGATTTATAA
>DWDU01003904.1:0-11205 GCA_018245575.1 Jemadia suekentonmiller
ACTGGTGAAACGTGGGAGTGTTCTACACTCCTCTGCCTACCTCTTCGGGGATTACAGGCGTGATGTTACGTTTTATCAAATCAATAAAGATAATATCTTCTAGGCCTGCGGCGGCACATACTCATTGACCGGAAAAAACTCAGACAGCTTCTTATTTTCATCATTTTTTATTGCGATATTTTTTTAAATATAGTTACCAACGATAACATTATTATGATATTGAACTACCATTTAGGAATTCAAAGATATTAAAGTAATTTCTGAAATAGTATAATGTGAAACCTTATTGACGATGGAACAATATGGGTGATTGTGATGTTTCAGCAGTTTCAGCAACTACTTGAACATGATCGCATCATTTAAGGCGTATTAATCAAAAAACCTTAATAGAAGTTAACTAATTAAATCATAAATAATTAAGTGTTACTGATAATAAACAGTGTGAAGTGTTATAAATGCAAGCATATTACGATCTGGCTCCAAAAAGACGGACGTTTTAGAGAAAAGTGAGAAAAACAAAAATGCACTGGAACAGTACATTAAAACGATAATAAAGTGACTAATATGAAAATTTTGTGCCGAGTGTGAAGATATAAGTGTTCTGAAAGAATATGGAAGTGAAAGTAGATATGTATCTGCTTCTATCGATGCTGCTGCTGTGGCTGAGGAAAACCGACGCCAGTAAAGTACAAGCGGCCGTTAGTTTTCTGTAAGTAACTTCGATTGTGTTTTAATTCTATTTTCACTGCGCTTGAGTGTATGTGGTTGCTCATATTCTATTTGTAAATTGCAGGAGATTCCGTTTATGTAATGATAATTTAATGTTATTATTATATTGCATTTTAGTAAAATTGTTTGATTATAGGGTAGTTTGAAATATTGTTATTGAGACTGTACCACTACTGTGCTATCTGACTAGGAGTATATTTCTATCAACTCAATTGACAGAAGATCGACCAAGTTTAATGACGGGATTAAAATTATAAGCGTACTAATATTGAACGATTTTAAATAAATAACTTTGAGGTCTTGCAAATAATATTTTTTTCACAGAAACATATGATAATTCTAACATGATTTTTAATGTTCAGAGCTAATTCATCATATCAAGAGATGGAGGTGAGGACGGAATCAAGCCTGTCCCTCCGCGATATACTGCCAGTAAAAGCTAAATATTACGACAAGAACAAAGCACCGAAGCAGCTGGGACAGCCCACTATCGTCTATTTTCATGTCACTGTACTATCTCTGGATTCTATTAACGAAGAGAGCATGGTAAGTCGAACGATTTTTCATAGTGATCAATCCATTTTGTTGGACATTTATTTTAATATTTACTACTGTCAACAGCACGAGAGTTGTATCAAAAAATAAACAAAAGATTTGACATAAAATCGCTGTGAAATCTTCTTGTAAAAATCTTCTTGTAAAATTCTTCTTGTGTAAACAAAAATATTATCAGTCTTCCATTAAAATATTTTCTTTGAAGGTTGTTGAAGGAATCTTTGGAGGAAGTTGGAGGGATGGAGTATATACTTTAGGGGCGCCATATAGTACACTGATAATACGTCTTTTCCTTTTGAATAATTCAGTAAATTGGCTCATTGACTTTTTTAGATGTATCATATTCCTTCAGTAACAGCATCCTAGCCACTGTATGTTTTATCTCGTAAACGACCCGATTCTCCTAGAGTTTTAGTATAGAGATAATATTTTTTACTCAGATAAAGGAGCAGGAATTTGAATACTTTCTTAGTCTATTTTAGAATGGTATATTAAATGTAGAAATATTGCACACAAATAATTTACTATTCCATGGGAACACGGTCATGGAAAATAACAAAATTAAAATAGTGTTATTTAGATTATGGTTTTCCAATTTGATATCAATGTTGATCTAAATGATACAAACACAGAAAATTTTCGTGGTAATTTATAAGCAGGATTAGTTTAAACTTGCTCCACTGGTTTGTAAAGTATTATGTATTGATGCTTCTAAGGCTAATGGGTGTAAGTGGATTTCGCTGAGGCCAAGTGAGAGCAAGGTGTGCTTCAAGGATTAGTTTTACTTGTAAAACTTCTTCGCATTGTGCTTACCGAGGCTTATCTTCTAATTGTTTTAGTTAATAATTTCTTATTTTAAACATATATAATACTTTTGCCTTTGTTTTGTGTCATTTTCAATAATATTTTTTTATTTTTGTATTGTGGCCTGTACAATTGACCTGAGCACTGAGGTTAATATGAACGCGGCCAGCATAGAGTGACAATATGACATGACATACGCTTTGCTATGACATAATTAATAACGCAATTATTATTCAACTGACTTAAATAGAATTCAAGTAAAATTAAGACCACTACTTGATTTTGCTTTTCGCGAAATATGATATTGAATCGTTTACACGGTTACGTTCATGATATTGAATAAACAGTTCTGTAAAAATGTAACATTCTATATCTCCCCGAAGGGGCAGGCAGAGAAGTGTAGAACACTCGTACACTCTTACGTTTCACCAGTTACGTTTACCATTCCATCATGGAAAAGGTGATGATTCTATTGCCATACACCCGGCACCGATTCAAGTTTCGAACAACGACTAGGAATTTCAAGTTATAAAACTCAAATAATACTCTACCCGACTCGAAGATGTAACCCAGAATATTTCGCTCATCAGTCACACTTGTCACCATTCGACAAAGAGGCAGTCAACGACATTTATGTAACTAGATTGAATGCGTCCACATATGCCGCATTAACCTTACTCGTAATATGCCAGTCACTATGTATCTTTGTATACAGAGTATGCAACATTGTAAATAGTACGTCAATGTAGCAAATATTTTCATTAATTTATTTCATAGAAATAGCAAATAGACATTTGGAGGTACATTTGTATCTTGATCCTTATCTTAAACGTTAAGGTTCTTCAAAAAGCCACACATGCATTACGTCCCTAACTGATAAGGTTTTTAGGACGCGTATATGTTTAGTAAGTATTTAAAGCAGGACAGAACCATTTAGGCGCTACTGCGTTCACAAACGAAGCCTCATTATTTTATTCCAGTTTAAATCAGCAATACTTATGAAAGTAAATATTTTATGTGACTTTATTGAAATTTATTCTTCGATCTGTGTCGTTACCAACTCTTACATTGTTCCGCTGTTGATCACGGGGCTTATGTATAATTAATTTATATTTTGGCGTCTTACACCATTATACTTACATCATTGTATAATTTAATTACACCAAGAAGAATCACCCTGAATGTATTTGTTGGTCTTTGTTACGCTAAAAGAGTTATGGAAAGAAGGCTGAAAGAAAAAAGACAATATCTAATGCTACAGACATTCTAAATCGTTAACAGCAAACAAATTAAAATTCCTTCGGTTTCGCTACTGCTCGTGTATAATGCACTGAAATTGACATTTACTTGTATGGCATTTACAGACATACGTAGCCGACATATTCCTCGCGCAATCCTGGAGGGACCCCCGGTTACGATTACCGGAGAACATGCACGAGGAGTACAGAATCCTCGATGTAGAATGGTTGAACAAAATATGGAGGCCGGATTGTTTCTTCAAGAACGCAAAGAAAGTCACTTTCCACGAGATGAGCATACCAAACCATTACTTGTGGTTGTACCACGACAAGACATTGCTGTACATGTCAAAGTGAGTAGTAATTTTGATAAATTTAATGCCAATTAAGTTAATGTAAATTCGAAACAAAGTGTTATCCAAAAATTGACACTTAGTGAGCATCTTTGTTGTAGACTCTTTCAAATTAAATATGGAGACGATAAGAGCTAATGAATTAGGACATGAACTAATGAAATTACATTCAATTACATTTTTGTAATAAATGTTATTAGCAATTGTCTTAGTGTTTGGAGGTCGATGACGATGAAAATTAAAATTAATCTTGGAATTCCAAATAACTGAGTTTTATGTACATGTTTCAGGTTGACTCTAGTGTTGTCATGTGCGATGAAGTTCGAATCCTATCCTCACGATACACAAAGTTGTTCCATGATGATTGAGAGTTGTGAGTAGTTGTTTCGAATATCCAAATATTTCATGCTGTTTGGCTTGTTCGTTCATTTATTTATAAGATTCGTGTTAGTTGACTCTATTACCAATTTGTTCCTCATTGTCTGCATCTGTTTTTATGTTCAGAATATTTTCTTTTATTAATCGTCAATTTATTATTTAAATTACATTATTTAATATTACAACAACAAAAAGCAATGCTTATTTCTTATGAATACTTGATACGACATGTGTCGTTTCATTATCTGTATTCTCATTTCCAGTGTCTCACACGGTCCACGATCTGGTGTTCATATGGAACATGACAGACCCCCTCGTCGTGAATCCGGACATCGAACTGCCCCAACTGGACATTTCTAATAACTACACCGCCGACTGTACTATTGAATATTCCACAGGTAATTGATATTTTGTATTACAAAAATCTTCAATCATAGTGCATTTTCTTACTTGCATCGTGCAGATAATGTCTTTCATCGACAAAGCGTGTTAAAAAACAATTGAAGTACCTTCAAAATATTCCGCGTAATCGCCATTGAAAAAATAAATTAGTAAAAATTTGTTATTGGATTGCAGTGAATACATACAAATTGCTCACCGTACTCATAATAATAATAATAATTACAACATCAAAAATGAATGATAACATCAAGAATAAGAATTGTATTGAAAAAAACATAACCTTCAGCGACCTCTAGGTGACTAACAGTGGCCCTTTGTGTATAGAAATTGTGCACTCAGACAATGTAACCGTATCGTGTTTGGAATTATTTATTTTCGAACATTTCAAAGATGGGTTCGATATCGTACGTAATCAATATACCTAATGCAATGTTGCAATCCGCTTGCGTTTGTTCTTTCCTTAACATTTTTGGAGTTAAAGTATAAAATAGACGAAAAACAAACAAAACATGTCGAAACATGTCGAATAGTTATATCTAACTGTCACTTAGGACAAATATTTGTGAGAGCACCTGTTTGTTGTCTATTTGAGTGCAAAATTAATTGTACATTATGTGTTAAAAATGTGTTGTTTAACAATTGTCTGGTCCCCGTGGTGAAAGCTCGCTCTTTACGGTCGTAAAAGACAAGTACTATTGTACCATTTTTCACCCATTAAACGTTATTTCCACAGGCAACTTCACTTGCCTGGCCGTCGTCTTCAATTTGCGCCGGCGCCTTGGCTACCACTTGTTCCACACTTACATACCATCTGCATTGATTGTCGTGATGTCCTGGATATCGTTCTGGATAAAGCCGGAAGCCATACCTGCCAGGGTTACTTTGGGAGTTACTTCATTACTGACACTAGGTAAGCGTTGAGTTTTTCTTTTATATATGTACTTCTATAGAGCCTATGACTTTAAAAATAACTAAATGTTGTAGTGTAAGCCATTGCCTCAGCCGCGCGTACCAAGGCTGAGGCCGGGTTTCTCCTACAGCTACCTAAAGCATACCCTTCCAAGTTGTTCCAGAGTGGATTAACGGAGTCATCCTATGTACTCGTAGTAGCAAACGCGCCTATAGGCGTGTTTAAATCGCTTTTGAGGCCTCAGACGAAATTTAAAGATTGTTACGTAATGTACATATTTACCAATGCGCGTACTCGTCTGCGAAAGTTTCGCCACTAGCGGCCATCCGTCCAGATGCTGTCCGCGTCCGATCTCGCAAATTATCTGCAATCTGCGGTTACATCAATGCTTCGAGCTCATCAATCACTAAGAACCTGATCGATTAGAAATAATTATCTTTAAACAGTGTAAAGGTGCTGTCGGTGGCTAATAGGCTTTACTTTCAGTTCTTTTAATTTATTCATTACTATGTACGTTATTAACACAGTTTTTATATATCATAATTGTCGTTTGCTTTGCGATAATCAATAGGTGCCGATGTGATATTCATATCAAAACGGAAGGAATTTAACGGATATTGTATGTGTCTAAATAGCTTGGAAACTTAGTAACAGTCCGTTTAGACTTAAATGCAAACACATTAACAAATTGCAACAATACTAGCCGAGAACGCGTAATTATATATTGACTGATTAATTTATTATTACTGTATGATCAAAACTCACGAATATTGTGATGAATTAATAATAATCGGTAATTATTCAATACACTATTTCAGCCACACAGAACACCCAATCACAGCAGAGTCTGCCGCCTGTCTCGTACGTCAAAGCCATAGACGTGTGGATGTCGTCGTGTTCTGTGTTCGTTTTTCTATCTCTGTTCGAATTCGCCGTAGTCAACAACTACATGGGCCCTGTCGCCACTAAAGCCATGAAGGGCTACTCGGACGAAGACTTGACTAGAGAACTTGACGCTTACAAGGTGAGTACTTAAATATTTGTTTATAATTCTCGTTGTTATTAGATTGCTTCATTATACCTTCAACTGTTACGGAAATTTGTGCTTCATTTGTGTATTTATTGTCCCAACAACAAGCTTACTTGCAATATGCATTATATATTTGCCTTAAATTGTTAGTTCACACGCAATGTTTATCGAAAATAATTAAGTACAAGTGCATGAGCATAGACTATAGCTCTGCATTTATTCAGACACTTTTGATAAGATAAAATACAGTCAATTTCGCTATGAACTAGTTTGTGGTAAAATGATATAATCACAATTATATTACACTCATTCTCATTGGTACAGGATTTTTCAAGAAGTACTAATTCGATTTTGCTACTTACATATCCAACTGTCTAAACGCCTGCTTTCTATGAATTTACTTAGAAAAAAAGATTCGATTTAATTGCTTTTCCTTTTGCATTACCTGTTAATCAAGTAAACGCCATTCATAAATTTCTATTTTGTTGTCTGTCCCGTTAATTTTCGCGTTTTCACATATTTATCATTGTATTTTCCAGCACATTTTTCCAAATTCAGTGGACGCCCGAGCCTCCACGTCGGCGCAACTTCCACAATACGACACTTTCTGCGGCGGGAGGGAGACAGCTGTATACATAGATCGGTTCTCTCGCTTCTTCTTCCCCTTCTCTTTCTTTATCCTCAACGTCGTTTACTGGTCTACTTTCCTGTAAGGATTCTTATCTATTATTGCCTGTATTATTTGCTCACTGAACCATTATGGTGCATTGAAATTTTAGGATTGATTGTGTAATAACTAGTAAAGTGGTGTGCTATTAATAGAACTGTGAATGAATTTGGACAGAGTTTTTTAGTTCTATGTGTGAGATACACATAGAACTAAAAAGGATCAGAATCATTCGTGTAAGTATTTACCGTGCATGCAGTGTACGATGAAGATCATGTAACATTTATTTTAGCTCTGAAGCTGTAATTTTGATAGTTACCTTGCGAAAACGTTGAAAGAAGAAAACTTGCGAAAACGTTGAAGAGAATGTTGGTGGAATGCCTTATATGCCGGTAATCTCTGCCACCCTTTAAGGAGCATTAGAGCGAATAAAAATGTAAAATATTTGCGGTGTTTTAAATGACACAGCGCAAGTTATAAAATTAATGAGTTATTGCGCGTAAATCCTTTCACTAATGGTCCAGTAATTAGAATTAAATTTTCATTTAATTTAGACCTAACAACATTTAATTAATTATTTGATTAATTAATTGATAGTTAGTAGGGGAATTATATCTTTATTATTATATAATTTTTAATGTAAAAGGCAACTCTTTCTACTTAAAGGCATACATGTGCCGCTTGTCATGTGTATAGCGAATTGATTAAAATTTAGTAATATTGCATTTAGGTTTTGCTAGATTATTATTAATTCCTCTATTTATTATATAATGTATTGCAATTGAAATATTTGTATATTAAAATTATGTTTAAGAATAAAGTTTGTTTAGTATGTTATGAGAAGTTTTAATTGCTATTCTTAATCGATACTTATACTATCCAAATATATGCTTTATTTTTGTGACATAGTATAAGAAAAGATAATGACGTCATTTATGTATGTAAGTATAGAGTCATCATGTATTTTCCCGTAATCTTATAACTTGACGTCTGCTTTATTCCGACTTTGGCAATGTACATGGAGCCAAAACTCTCAACATGTCCACAATTTGTCTTATTCTTTTTACTGGATTCATTTCGGTATTCTAAATATATCTTTGGTATTCTAAATATATCGGCTAAGATGATACAACATTGTAAAACATATTTTGAAAAGTGATATTAAAGATTGGTCCGTTGGAAACTGGTAAAGTAAATTGTTCGCTACAAGACACTAAGGTTGTTAAAACTAACAAGCACTAAACAGAAGCTACATTTGTTTCGTCCAGATAATGTTGCTATGCTCTACACGCCTGTGGCTATAGTCTGAGCAACTGAAGTGCCTAAACTCTACCTAGCAGTCTCGAGCTCTGCCTATTACGAAATACAACGTGACTACACCGTACCTACTCAATATCTGCAGATTATTTGTTAGAGATCCTTCAAGTGTTTCTTGGAACCACATAATTTGAGAGTTATGATATTATAAATAATATTATACATACATATAAATATATGCTTGTAAAGATGTTTTTTTTCCATCCAGACTCAACAAATACTTATCCTGTTCATCACACAAATATTTATTCTGGGTGGGAATCGAACCCACGACCCTTGGCGCAACATTCAGGATCAGAGGTACAGGAGGACCTACAGTTCCCTTACGTCTTACGGTCGTACCAATTATCAATTTATCTAGAGAAATAAACAAATTGAGTCATATACAGAGCCCTGTTGCTTAAGCTCGATAGACCGTTGCCCCTTTTTTGTTACCGCTTGTGGCAAACTGCATTACCTATGCAAATGGCGTGCATTGTTACTTGTAACACGTATGTAACAATTATACAATTCGAACAGACTGTTTAAAAGGCAGCCCGACGTTACAATGGCTCACAAAAGCGAGGTATGCGATTAAATTAGTTAGTTATGGTCTAGACTTAGGTTTTAGATGCTTAAGGGTGAGTTTGAATTTGTTTATTCAAGTAAAACATGAATTGTTTAAGCATTAGTTAGGTATACCGAATCATTCAATTTCAATAAAAACTAAAGTATTGAGTCACAAAGGTAGCAATTTAGAATGACGGCAATTCAATACTTCATATAGGTCAATAAATGCAAAAGTATTTTTTACTAATATAAAATACATTTTTTTAATTATAGTATGATAAGTACTGTTGTCCTTCTAAAGGTTATGGTTTGTAAGTTCGTTGAGGATTATAATCATACTTGCCACTCTTCGATGACGGAAGCTAAGCTCTAAAGGAACAGCTCCATCCGCAGGATATCGCCAACACGTTAGATTTTTTGTTCGAAATGCTATTAATATCATGGCGTATTTCTTTTAGATTAGAGGATTTAGTGGCAAGAACAAGTTGAACAAGTGGCAACAATAATTTGTATTTAATTAATAATAGCGTTCGATAATAATATCGAATAGTGTAGAAACTTTGATTAGATAATACTTTCAAATACGCGGAAAGGGGTTTCGGCGGGCAAAAGATCCACATAACCTGCACTATCGGGAACAACTGCCATATTTTTTTATAAATTACTATCATAAAAAAACACCCATATTAAGGATTGCGATGAAGTACCAGATATCATTGCAGGTTTTCAAATAAAGGTGCGCAAAAAATAATTAATAAACTTGTACGTATTGATGATCATAAACCAGATCCTATTAAGGAAGTAAGTACATCGTAAGGAAACTAGGGCGCCATAGAGTTCTTCATAATGTTCTCCAGAACAATTCGTCAAGTCTACGACTTCCATTGAGTTCATTTTCAGGTTATATAATTTCAAACAAGAGCCCGCTAAGTCGTGATCGTAAGTTAAAACCAATGTTATTTTTAATGATTTCAAGCAAAATATACTCGCAAGCTGGCCCTTAAATATGACCTCAACCGAATACGAAATGTCCTGCCGAAAATCGCATCACAATCGTATATATTTGCATACAACAACGCCGTCTAGACTTTACGTGATCTGAATCCGTCTGACCGTCTGCATTTGGCGGATGCATTGCTTTTTTTAAGTTCCACGACCAGTTTTGGACACTCGGTTCGAGCGAGAATTACAAATATCGATACATAAGCGCAGCTCCCAATTTGGATTATATGTGACATGGACACTCTGTACATAGATGTATAACCAGATATTGAAATAATTTGCGGACCTACCCGTTATGACTTACGGAGCTGACACGTGGACTCTTGCAGTGCGGCTGGTGCACCAGTTCAGAGTCACTGAACATGCTATGGAGCGAGCTGTGCTCGGAGTTTCTCTGAAGGATAGGATCAGAAATGAAACTATTCGACAAGGTCACCGATATACCGATACACCGATTAGCAATGGGCTGGTCATGTCTGCCGACGAACGGACGATCGGTGGAGTAAGCGAGTTCTGGAGTGGAGGCCGCGGCTCGGCAAACGTAGTGCAGGACGCCCTCCGTCGGTGTAATAAACAAGGGTTTGGCGAGCGTATCTATCCCTAGTCGCCAATGGGCTTCAGCGTAGGCGCTGCGAAAATGTGTTCTTTGCAAAACGCAACCAGCATGTGTATCACGATTAGCCTATCTTCCCCGACAGTTCCTCCACCGGTGATCATACTAGTTTTTGTTTTTAATAATTTGCAATAAATGTTTTTCCTCAATGGTTACCTAACATCCTAAGAATATATCGTTCCATTTTCCTGTAATGATATATCTATATTAAAACTCAATTAATTGTCGTTATCAGAAGCTGTCTGTTCGTCTGTCAATGGAAGAAATTTATGCACTTATCTGTTACAATTTATGGTGCCATAATAATAGAATCTTTGTTAATAATTAATACGTGGCTGATAAGCTAATTGGGGATTGCAAGATATTTACAAGAATTTTTAATATTGAAGATAATAATTATTAATATTATTATAATATTAATCATTAATACTGGCTGATGGGGGAGTCAGAAGTCTCTGAAACCGGCGTGCATGTATGAAGAGAATGATGAATGTGGAAGACGCGCGGCAGGTCTGTAAGGATAGAGTTATTTGGCATTCGGTGCTCTCTACCTGCCCCGTAAGGGACCAGGCGTGAAGATATGTATGTATGTATCACACTGGTACTTTGGCATATTTGACAGCTGTACAATTCGTCTGTTATCACATATTTCCAAATG
>DWDU01003905.1:0-11205 GCA_018245575.1 Jemadia suekentonmiller
TCATGTTGTGTCCGCCGTCCACCGTTGCCTCGTTAGTCTAGTGGCTGCAGGCGATGCTGCTCCTGGGTTCGATCCCTGGGCGTTATTAATTTTTTTTTAGAAATTCAGTACTAGCATTTAATTGGAATATGTGGTCAATATATGGAAATACGCTTACCACTTACTCCGTGGTGGAACGGATAACGCAACTGGTAAAACGTGGCTATGTAATACATTCCTCTGCCTACCTCTGAGATGATATTCAGGCTTGATGTTACGTTTTTTTTAATTCATGTAATATTTTTAGACTTAACGTGTAACCATATCTATTTTTAGGTACCAGATCAGTCGACGTGAAGCATTAGAAAAAGCTGCGTCGACGCAAAACGGGAATGGGCTCAAAAGAGATTAAATAGATGTTGAAAAATGTACCTACATCTAGTCTGTAAAGTGTTCATGATTTACAAAAAACTCATTACGTAGCTTTTTCAAGCTCGTATGTAACTTATATCTTTAAATTTATTACGTTTGTTATAGGATTTTCTGTTGTTATGACCATTTACCAATTAGGTACTAGTCTTAGTAAGATGTACTAATTACGTAGGATAGACACAAAATTTTACCCACTGTGATTTTTGCTAGTCATCACACAAATGTTTTATTTAACTTCTTCAACACCTTCCTTACTTATAAACTTTTATAATATGACAAAATTTTATAAATTGTATTATTATTAGTGATATTTTCTTAAACTACCATGTCTTAATAAAATAGCAATATCTGTGAATTGATTATCATTTTGTAAATGTCTTTTGGGTGAATAAACTTTGCTGTATCTTCCTATATCAGTATGTGTGTGAATCTGTGTTTTGTACCTAAAGTGATATTAATTTAAGTATTAAGGACTAGATTCATTTTGTCATGTAAAAGTATGGTAGTGCATATATGACTTGTGGAGTGATGAAAATGTAGGGTGTTCATTAAGAGTCTCCCAAACTTGATCACTATTTGCACCAGCTTTTGTTTTAGATTGTATTAAATAAGTATTAAAATTATTGGAATACATTTGACCATTGTACTATGGTATCAAAACAAACTGCCATTGTATATCATTAGACATAGGTTTTTGCAATTTGAGCACTTTAGGAGTATTAAGTATGTTATGCACTTTTTTGATTTTTCATTGATATGTGTGTATGATTTGCTCAATCTACGTAACTTAATCATAGGCCATTGCACATTTATAAACGAACGTATCAAACAACATCATAAATGTGAGTTTTATAAACTATTCATTATGTAATATTTTTTTTATGTGGAAGTAATTAATTGTATTACTATTTATACCCTTATGTAATACTCTGATGCTCTCCTCCTTTATAAATGCCAATCATATGAAACATACTGTAACATAAAATTTGTTACCACCGCTTCCTTCATATATAGCTGTATTATTTATTAGCAAACAATGATAATTTTAAGATGCTGCAGGAAAAATATTGTACAAGAAATGTGTCATTTTTAAAACCACAATTTTTGCTTGCTTAATAGTTGTAGTCTATTGATTTTAATGTTGGCAAATGTTGTTCTTAATTATTACTAAGTTCTTCAGAAATCATATAATTTTGACTTTTTAACAAATAATGAAAGCAAACAAGAACTTAATAAGATCGCAAATAGTCACTGCTATAGAATCGGTCAATGTGTATGAAGTTGGAATTGTGTTACCATGGTGCTGCTCATATTATTATGTTAACAAGATTGAACAACCAGAATCATTGTCCATAACAATAACTCCGTGAAAAATATTAACTATGATGTGAATACTATGTAATGTGGTTTGAATAAATATAATTAGAATTTTATTTTTTTATTTTCTCCCAAAAGTTGTGTTATAGGTGGGTTTATAAAGAATATAAAATTCCTTGAAAAAGTGCTTTAAAATAGAAAATTATCAAGTACTAACGAAATGTAACTAATACACAAACATTAAGCATATTTACAAATATAATATGTTATGCTATTTTTGCACCAATGTAAATTATACCATGATTTTGAAAAAACTTAAGGATAAATGAAGGAAAACATTTACATTTATAGTTAAATATTTAATGACATACATATTGAATAATAATATAGCCTAATACAGTTTACCCTATTTGATTTCCAAAGCTTATTAAAAATTAACATACAATTCAGTTTAGTTGTCTATTTCAAAATTTTTACATTTAACATTAATAATTGCGATTTTTGAAATGTTTAAGTAATTTGCAATGAATCATTTAAAACTGACCAAGGACATAACAAAAAAATATTAAAGCTCATTTATTTTTTCCAAACGTTTTCCTCTTTCTATTATAGCATGAATATATTTTATCCATGAATTGTACAGCATTAGTGAGTGTAACATACTTGTGTACATTTTTTTGACTGTTTTAACATTACAGTCTATTTAACCTGTGCTTATCTAAAAAAATAAGATGCATGTTTATTCACTTCTAGCTGGATCTTTTCCAGTTTGCAATAACTCCAAAGCGCTTGTGAGATTAGCCATTGCAGTTTTAATATCATCATAATTAAGGGCGCTGCTGGCCCATTTGCAGTACTTTTGTGCTTTTGCTATTTGATCTGGACCCAGGAGTGCAACTGTAGTAGAATTGTCCCCGTACAATGTATTTGGTTGTGGTGGTTGGGGTTGCTCAGATGGATCATAAGGCACAAAACCACCAGGATTTGGATCTGGGGTATATGGTACAGGTGGTAACTGTGAAGCTGCCCTTATGGCAGCATTAGGATCGGGTAAAGAACTGCTGAAACTAGTAGGCACAGTTGGTGGTGTTGATGGTGTGATATTTCTGAAGCCCATAAATTGGTCATCACTAGTTGCATTTGTATCAGCTGATGTATCTTCACTGTTCTGTTCTTCATCAGTTTGCATCGGACCTAAAATAAAAATACATCTATATTATAAGAATAACAATATCACTACATCAAATTATTCTGCAAGAAATGTGTCAGAAAAGTATGTCCTACCTGGAATTGGTGTCTCCCCATTTTTAAGACAGTTATGTATGTATGCTGCTTTCCATTTAGCATACTTTCTGTTCTGAGTGGCTTCATCTGTTAGCTCACCAAATGTGGTCAAAACATCATATATCATACCAGCTGTGTAAAATGCTTTAACGACATTCCTAAAATAATTGCATATCGGTTTTATATAAATATGGGTTATAGAAAATTTTATAATTCATATTAATTTAATTAGTATCAAAAGCCACAACAATCAACTTTGCCATTTAAGCATGCTAACATAACAAACATAATAACATAATGAAATGGCAATTATTAGGAACATGTCATAAGTTTGTCAAGCATATTATTGCTGTCTTACAGAATTAAGTGTTTAAGTTATGTCACATCATGCCTGTAATTCCCAAATAGGTAGGCAGAGGAATGTATCTATTACACTCCCATGATTCACCAGTTACGTTTATGTCCCACTTTGGAATAGGTGGTGAACCTTATGGCATGTACCAGATACATTTCCAGACTCCGAGCCACTACTAGAAAATCCAAATTAGAAAAGTCCAGTATTGCTCGAGCCGGGATTTAAACCCAGGATCTCGTGAACAGCAGTCACACTTGTAACCACCATGACTAACAAAGCAGTCAATATAACTGGTTTTATAATTGAATTGCTGACAAAGATTTCATCCACATAAAAGTTGAATACTTACTTGCCAAAGTTTTGTTCTCTATCTTGCTTGTCAGCATATAAGAACAATTTCAGGGCATAATTTTCAAGATGTGCCTGTGCTGCCACCTCATTTGTAATGGCTTCATTGTCTTTGCTGCTCTTCTTTATGCTTTCTAGCCAATCCATCAAAGCTGAATACAACCATATAGTACTAAAAATTGGTCAGCTCATTTTTGGAAGTTACAATTTCAATTGTTTTTTTTTTCAAATATGTAATTGAAATATCTATAAGATGATGATGATTTATCATAATGATCTTCACCAACATCAGCCTAAGTACACAGCTGGACGAGGGCCTCCCCTGAGGGGTTCTTGCTCATAATTACACTTGAAAGGTTAATACACAATTATTCATTTACTTTTATTGATAGGTAGATACAAAATTATGTTGTATTACACCTACCATTCAGCTATCAGTATTAAAAAATCATATGTTAAGCAACAGCCTATAATAAAGAACATGAGTCTGAAAATTTTTATTTTGAATTTCATAGTTGATATCAAGTTATTTTTTTTAAGTTTTTAAATGACAAAACAATTAAAATACATTGAAGCGACAGTTATAAATAAATTGTAAATATTAAATACTTTGTGGTATCTTGTTTTTTTTTTCAATAAAACTTCATTGCTTAACTTTTGTTAGTAATTCTGACTTGGATTATCTCACTTTAAAAGCCAACAATAGTCTACATTCATCTTTTTATTGCACTTTCCCTGATAGCAATATTCCAACTTTTTCAGATCCTAGTGAAATCTTTCACCCTGCTCTTCACTCACAGCTCCCAAGTTATCAAGAAAGTAGTCCAAATGCGAATTCAGGAAGTGAAGTTTAATGCTCATCAAACATCATATTGTTCCAGGATTTCCTAACATTTTCTTTACAATTTCCTTATAATTTGGACCTTTATATCTAAAACAATTTGAGATATACACAAAAAACCAAATCCAACGTTTTTTTACTAAATGTTGTTTGCAACTTTTGCCATTTTTTTTAATCCTTTTTGGGACTTTTCCGAAAAGTTTTCAAATACTTTTTCGAACCAAATGACAACTTCTCTGTAAGTTTTGGTGAACATACAAAATAGTTTTGAACAAAAGTCTGTTGATTAGACTATTCGAATAAATTAAAATCGTCGACACCATACTGTATGAGGCTCACTGCCAAAGTCGTATTGTGATATACAGAACTTAACTAATTTTATTTATGAGAATTTATTCATTATTGTCTACTGCAACTATTCAGTGTTTTTTGTTCAATAATAAACAATTAAAATAAAATGCTATTCCATTACTAGGCCTAGGCAATTTTTTCAAAAAATAAAAGTTATACCAAACAATTAAAAACCCTGATGTGATGAAATTTTTCAAATATTTTTCTAGTAATCAGCACCCCAAAAGCAATCACTGAATTTGAATAGGGAAACCATTGTAGACCTGTGGTATTAAGAGACCATATGTTAAGCAAAGGCCTAAAGTAAATTATGGACCAACCCCACAACCTACAATATTACACTTTACTGGTTTACGATTGTTTTTTTAATGTTGGCACATTGAGTCACTTGGCTTGTGGTATGGGGATTATTCATCAAGCTATACTCTTAACACCAAAGGTTATTTTTAAAGTATATATCAACCTTTATTTTTATGTTTATTATTTGTAGTTATGTACGTCAAGCATAGTTAACTTATCTTACAACAGACATACAGAACTATTTTATTAATTGTTAAAATTTCAGTTCCGAGATATATGTCAATGAAATGATTTTATTGGATTTTCTATATTGACAGGATAAGGCAATAATAAAGCAGAATATATATTTCAATTGGTATAAACTGTTGTTTGACCACACCATAATATACTGAAATAGGTTCACACAAACAATAATGTGAAATTACAAGACTACACAAAGCTTTGAAACAGCATACAACAGCACAATTCACTGCAAGAGTACCACAGCACACATTTTTAAATATATGCAATTTTTTTTTTTTCTATGTGTTTACTATCAGTATTTTCTCATATTCTTTTTTATCATATTTAATATTGGTAACTGTCAATTGGAATATCCTGTATGTGTATGTGTACATCCCTTTTTACTTCACATAAACGAAATAAATTGATACTCACAAATTAGCATTTTTGTTTCTTCAGGTGCTTTTTTAGTAATCTTGAGCCCCAGTTGCAGAGCATAGAGCCTGCACCAATACGCAACAACGATATCACGGGCATCATGTTCAGTTGCTGTTTTCAAATAATGCTGAATTGATTTCAAGCTTGGTGGACATTCCAAGATGCTAGCCATCGTTGCACCTTAAGCATAGGTGAACAAAAGCAAGATAAGAACTAATATAAATCACATTTATCCTCATAAGATATTAAATTACGAAACAATAGTAATGATAACGTGCATTTAAAAAGATATACGATTCCGAGTAATGATCAACTTATAGTTAAGTAGTATTTTTTAACGTCAGACGTAAATAACTAGTAATTTAGATAACGGAAAATTATCGATTACTTATGGTACAATGTAAAAAATCAGAAAAACCTGTGTTTCTTCTTGGTTGACAAAAATAAACCTAAAAACACTTTCTTGTGACTAAACACTTATTTAGAGGTAAATACACATTGTCTGAGATTTAAAGTATATAACTTTATACCATGAAATAGTATTGCAGATGACTATAAATTTTTGTCATTTGATTGATAGACGAAAAGACCAATTTTTAAGATGACATCATTGTCAATGTTGCCATCAAATATGAAGAAAACATTACACAGTAAAATATTATGTACACTAGATACACATTCGTAGTAGTTAAATAAACTTATTTTGAAACATTTTACACTACTCGGATAAAAATGACTATAGCATAATTAACTGACTTTTGTCAAATGTGTGCGGGGAACATATTCTTTTACTGGCCGTCTTTATGGGGATTCTCGGCTTTTATTACTACAAAAAAGCTGCATTCAGCGTGCGTATGTCAAAAGAATGTCAGCGGACTTGTATGTTTTTGATTTCATCACATTACATTGAGTGCACTTGAATTTTAAAAACATTAGGATCTAATACAAAATATACATAATGCCCTCCAAACAGAGAAAAATAGCTATGATGGGTTACAGATCCGTTGGTAATGTAAATGTTCCATAAAACATTTGTGCGTCTCATTTATTGTTGTGACGTTTTATAATTATGTGGTGTATTTGCAGGTAAATCATCTTTGATCATACAATTTGTTGAGGGACAATTTGTTGACTCATACGATCCTACAATTGAGAATAGTAAGTAGTATTTGATTATGATCATCCCTTTGCGATCTTATGTCTTTCCAATTAATCCTTTGCCATTTATGATTACTGAAATTGTGTTAATACATATATCGAATAGTTTTGTTTTTTACTTTATATCATAACTTTGCACATAATATTGATTGTTTTATTTATTTTTCACACATTTTTTACTGGTATAATGCATTAAAATAATGCTGTGTTAATATAATACAATTAGGTTTATTTTGTTTGAACATACTTTTTATTTTGGTTTTATTTCAGCCTTTACAAAGTTCATACGTCTTAACTCAACGGAATATGAAGTGAAATTAGTAGATACTGCCGGGCAGGATGAATACAGCATCTTTCCTCTGCAGTACAGTATGGACTTCCATGGTTATGTTCTGGTATACTCTATCACTTCAAGCAAGAGCTTTCAAATTGTACAAATTATTTATGACAAGTTGTTGGACATGGTCGGGAAAATACAGTGAGTATGTTTAGCATCCACAGTGGCAAGACCACATGTACATTTCACTTATTAATATTACTGTTTTGTCATGCTTCCCACAACATTATATTTTACACATAAAAGTGGTTAGTTGTATCACTACAATAACCTAAATGAATTGAAAAAATTCAGAACTAATATGAAAATTTATATGAAATAATTTGGAGATTTAGGCTTCCTGCTTTAGGCATCTGTGATTTAAAACATGGCATACACCTATATCACTTGGTGTTATAATGAACGACTACAAAGTATCTGCTTATTCAACATAGCAACTTTGTATATTATACATATTCAGTTACATGTAAATTATATGTAAGCAAGTTATGTGCAAGATCTTTTCAAGATATCAAAATCACTGAATTTATTCTGAACATAATCAATATGTAAGGTACTAATTTCTATATAATAAGGTATTATGGCAGATGCATAAATTTTTATTGACCAAATGTTCTATGTACTGGGGATGAACAAGAAAATAATCACTCAAACTTTGTCAAATATCTTGTTGGTCAAGTGTTCACCAGTTTGACTATTGATTCAGAAGCCATGGATTTAAATCCCTGGTTGGGTACTATTGGATTTTTCTAACTTAGAATTTCTAGAACTAGCTCGGAGTTTGGATTTATGCCCGATGTATGGCAATAGGCCCTATTTCAAGGTGGATCATAAATATAACTGGTCAATATAGGAATGTATAGTACTCCTCAGTCTACTACTTTAGAGATTACAGGTGTAATGTTACGTTTAATACTTTGCACTAGTGTGTGTTTATGTGGCATGGTTATTTATTTAAAGGATCATTTTAATTTCAGTGTGCCTATTGTGCTAGTTGGTAACAAAACTGACCTTCATTTGGAAAGGAAGATTAGCACAGAGGAAGGTAAAAGACTTGCAGAGAAATGGAAGGCTGCCTTTGTGGAAACAAGTGCAAAGAGGAATGAGGTATACTTTGTTTCTCATACACATTCAAATGAAATTTATAGAATGTGATGAAGTGAAATGGTTAATAGATGGTTTTTATTCTTTAAGTACAATGTCATCCCATTATTGAGTTTTGAGATGATGTATTATGTATTTGTTTACTGCTCATATAGATCAAATGCTGTAGAAAATCAGGTATACTGTTTGTAGACATTTTCAGGAAATTTAGGGTGGGAAGAGAAAGGGGGTTAGTTTGCTTATTATTGGTGACAAATTTTAAAAGATTCTCTATGTTTTACAGATTAAAGCTGGGGAGTTAAGCGCAGATAGTGTAGTCAAATATCTTTTGTTAAAATTTTGTCAAAGACCCATATGGTGATTTGTATACATCTAATTAGTGCATGAGCCCCTTTTTTTGCAGTCTGCCCTTTAATGAGACATACACCTTGCTCTTGAAAGCTAATAAGTTCCACTCGTTAATGGAATAACAAAAGGTTTCATAGAAATTATCTTGCTCCAGCGGTCCATAAAATATCAGAATAGTTTTTGATAATACAATAGTGCTGGATGAAAACTTTCACCTGAACCTTGGTTCTGATATTACATTTTTGTAACAATAAATAAATGAATGCATAATGTCATGGTATAACATACATTAAAAAATACTGTTATCAAGTCTTGGATTGTCTTGCATATGACCCAGCTCATTAGCTTCTTTTTCCCAGTGTCAATAGACTATATTAACAGCTTATTTCTGGGAAGGTAGGTCAGTTTGCTAGACATTTTATTAATCACTTTTTTGTACCTGCAAAGAGACTGGAAATATTCTCATTTATTTTTTTATTTATTTACCCTTTATTGTACATCCTAAAACCAAGGAATGTTATGCAAAAGACTGACTTAATGCCTAGTGGCATTCTCTACCAGATAGCCTTTGGTAATGATCATTATGTATCCAGTAATTAGAGAAAAATATTTTATTGAATGTCTGTTTCTTCTTTATATAGCACAAAAAAATCTTTATGGAGAACTCACCACTGTTATAATAGCTAACTTAATAGTGAAAATTGTCTTTAATTGGAATATATCCCATGTCCATATTGAGGGGTCTTTTATTATTCTTGGGTAGGGTACAAGTAGGTGGTATTTTAGGATTTTCTAGTAGTGGCTCAGGGTCTGGCCATATGCTGGTCTTTGGCAATAGGCTCGCCATCTATACTATATAGCCATGGTGGGACTTAACTAGTGAAAAGTAGGAGTGTACTACACTCCTCTGCCTATGTCTTCGGGGATTGCAGACATAAATTGATTCTTTATTACCCCTTTATTATTGTTCACCTAGATCACAATTGACCTATTGACTGCCTCATTGGTCATGTTGGTTGCAAGCACGACTGCCAATTTGGAGGTCCTGGATACAAATCCCGGATCGGGCAAAACTGAATTTTTGTAGTTTAGATTTTTTAGTTGTGGCTCGAAGTCTGGAAATGTGTCCGGTCAATGGTAATAGGCTCACCACCTTTCCATAGTGGGACATAAACGTAACTGGCGAAACGTGGGAGTTATACTACATTCCTCTGCCTACCTGTTCAGGGATTACAGGCGTGATGTTACGTTTTAAATCACAATATTTTTCACATTTCTTACTTGAACTAATTGCTCATGATTAATGCCATATCGTCACCTTTCAAATGAAATTTTCATTGAAATTAATTTTTTTTATTTCTTTTAAATCATTACAGTCAGTGACGGACATGTTCCACGCTATGTTGTCGGAGATTGAGAGATCGGATGGTCATATACAAGAGAAGAATGGCTGTATTATTTCATAATGTAGCAGACTGTGACGAACAGAGTGCTTTTTACTTAAGATAAAGTGAATTAATTATATTTGTTCATGCACAGCTATCATAATAGCAATATGGATGGATGTTTGACGAAAAAATGTGTATGTTATACAAATTAGGACTGCTTTCATGAACAATACAAAGTATCAATAAAAACAATATATGGAGGCTTATTTACGTGATTAAGTTACTTGTAATGTATGTAGGGAGTGTTTTATTATTGGGCTTCGAAAGTAAAACAAATGTAAATGGGCCATCAGTCTAGTACTATAGGCGTGCATTTTCAATTGCAAAATTTGTGGTTTTTTTTTTGATACTTTGTAATGTTTCTAGGATATAATATAATACGTGTAATTGTTTAAAAGCAATCCAATCAGCATGAATACTAAATAATCATTGTATTGTTATTTGGCTATATGTTGATATTAAACATCGTTTCCAGTAACAAGGTGTGTTGGAAGTATCTGTGTGCTGGTTGATTGTAGATTTTTTCATTGAAGTCAAAATTCATTTAAGGTATAGGTACAGTGTACATATTATTATACGTTTATTATATTGTCAGGGATCGAATGAATCACACAGAAAATAAAGGCAATATATTTCTGTGATTTATTCACGTGTGCATATCTAGGGTGTTGAATAATGTTAGAGGGGTGGTCTAAGTTCTGGAATGTTGTAAATATTGATTGTCCGGTGTATATGCACACACGTCAATACGGTTGGCGCATACAGTAATTGACCCGCTGAAAATACGCACAGTGTAATTATGACGTCCTTTGGAACACATCTGTATTTGTGTTATAATTAAATTATGTTGGTTAGCGTGTGTGAATTAAAACATTAGTTTAAGTTTAGCTATTTCTGTGACGACTTACTCTTTCTGTTTTTAATATTCCAACGGTTTACACAA
>DWDU01003906.1:0-11204 GCA_018245575.1 Jemadia suekentonmiller
CGTAACTGGTGAAACGTGGGAGTGTTCTACACTCCTCTGCCTACCTCTTCGGGGATTACAGGCGTGATGTTACCTATGTATCATTTTTCAACAATAATTCTTTTTTGTACATATTTATAAGTCATTAATCTCTCTTAAAGCCGTAACATTGATCGAGATCACAGATCTAAAGGGCCTGGGTATTATTTAAAACGCCAGATTCCACGTTTTACTGCTACATATAGCCTCGTGTTATGAACGTGGCGAAGTGCGAAATTGCCAGCGTGATCCTCGTGCTAACGACTCGTGTCGTTTGTTTCGAGCAGCTCTTTGAGGAGCTGAGATCGCACCGACCGCTGCACTCCGTCTGCAGTATATCCTTGTAAAGTGAAACTGCAACTGAGAGGCCATCTCATTTCGCAACAAGAGGCAGACCTCCAAAGTATTACGCACCAATTTGCTGTATGAGGCAAAGTATATGTGCAAATGTGAGGTTGGAGCGCACTGGTAGAGGCATGCAGTTTTTTACATAGCAGCGATAGACTTTACGGAGAATTGATTTTTTTTTAAACCGGAAAATTTACCTAGACATTCAATTATGTCCAACCGTCAAAAAATGATTATCATTCTAAATAAAAAAGAAAGTACATAACAAATTTACAGAAAGCAAATTTTAAATAAAATGTAATATGTAGGTATAAATTATAATTAGATTCAATAAAATACATTCTTATTTAAATTTGCAAAATTAATGTAACATCGTAACATAACGCCTGTAATCGCCGAAGAGGGCCTACCTCTTCGGGAAGAATGAGTACACTACCACGTATCATCAGTTGCGTTAACGTCCCACTACGGAATAGGTGGTGAGCTTATAGCCATACACCTTGTTTGTGTAATTAAGAATAAACATTACACAAACATTTAAACAATTACGTAGCGAATTATATTCACCAATTATCACATATAAATAAAATTGTGTAAGCTTTCTTTTTGTGTGTACCTATATGTGTGTGTTTGTGTGTAAAATGGTTTTCTTAGTATTCACCTATTCTAAAGCGTTTCGTTTGTTCTCCAAACTACCGGTTTATCTTCCAAAGCAATATCCGGAGTGCTTCCGAGAAAATTGTAACAAAAGCGATCAGTGTTTACAGCATCCAAATAGTGGAGAGTTTTTAAAGTCGAGTTTACATTCATACATATCCGTTTATCACAATGTAATTGCATTGAGCAGTTTAATTTTATCCCAGAAGTACTTATGAACGTCTTTGAAGTAGTATTTATTTACTAAACTGAGTATTAAAATAACTTTATATTTCTTCTTGTGAAAAGTTGCAAAATATTAAAAGTGCAACATATTTGAAATTACATAATATGCATTAAACTGTATATATCAGTATAATATGGATTCGTCGGGGTACGCCGCACAACTTCCGCAGTTTGAAGTATAATTCAAATCACCATCAGCCTTATTACTCGTATTATTCCGCTACTCTGCATCAGAATGTCTTCCATTGAAAAGAAACGCTTTTCTTAATTTCCCAAAGCGAAATGCCCAATAATTTTTTCAGCGAGCTCCTCATTCACTCGCACTACCCAACTGAACGGTTATGGGGTGACCATGCCGTCAGGTGCTCTCAACAGCGGCACCGTATTGCTGTTTATTGCCGTCATATTTCAGTGCCCCTGCAAGAGACGCGGTCCCCACTTGATTTGCATCTGACAAAGCGTGGAGCGTAATAACCGAAGGAACCCCAATTTTACAAACGTATTTAGAGGTAGTGTTCTGTATAGATTCGATGGGGAAATATTTCGCAATCCTATTTCGTGACGTTAATTCACCTTATTTGGAATGGTGGCTGCGTAATGGTTTAGAAGTTTTAGTCTCCTATTAGCGTGTCTGAGATTCGAATTTCTGGCGCGTCACTTCAGATCCCATTAAGAGCTCATGTAGCATGTGATAAGCGGTACGCCGGTTACTAAAACGAAATAAAAAAAATATTAATTCTCCATTTTACATTCGTATCTAGCAAACAGAGAATAAACACAACAGCTACGTAGTTAATTGCTACGTATCATTTATTCACAAGATATTACAGGTGTACAAGAACATTGTTGGGTGACGAGAACAATGACCATTGGAACGAGATTAATAAAAATGTTACACTTGAAGCAACGTACAAACTAAATATTCGCATAGCAAATAATGTAACTGACGAGCGTTAAACACTTTTAAGGTTCATTTTTCTGGAACGACCCGCGGCGACGGGCGCATATCCACGTGTAATGAATTTCGCAATTACCCGCGCCCGAGGGCTACTTTTATTAATTTCACTAAATGTGTATCGACGTGCCCCTTTGTTGTCGTTCCGCGTTCTCGCCGTAAAAGTCCTTTTGGATCGCCAGTTGCATGTGCATATATGTATGTCTTTTAATACGGTATTGTTAAGGTATTGTTATAATTAAATACATTAATATATTGCTGAAATGCAACTAATTGACAATTTATTTAGATTAAAATTTGTTTTAATGGTTAATCTGATTGATTTCTTTTTTTCAAATTTATTACTTTGTTAATTAACATATAAATATCAATGGTACTAATTAAACTTTTTAAATTACACACTCTATAAAAAAAATTTTTGGACCGAATCAATCACAAATCAAACAATATCAAGCAAGGTAACAGTTATCAGACTTTATCAAAATCGTATCAGCCATTGTAAAAATACTGTCTCCGCATAATTTCATAGTCTTCAAATGTACTCAAATTTAATTGATAACATAACAAAGACTTAGTAGTAAAGTAACTCAAACAAAGCTAACGATATTTAGAAACCGCCCACGTCGCTGCCCCAACTCGTAGCGAATGCTTGCGCTCAAGTATCACTTCGAAAGTTTCTAAGTCGCGAGGTAACTTTTTACGATTTTCAACAGTTCAGCTCGTTGTTATTTAATCGCCGCCATTGCAAAGGGAAGAAAGCCGTAAAAGTCAGAACTGGAAGGGAATTAATTCGGATATTAACGTCCATTCGGCGAGTTTTGTGTCGCTGCGTGGAATATAATTTAGAACAACGATGGGTCAACATAAATGAATTCTATATTTACAATATTTTCTTCTCTTAATCCTTACGTAATTATTGTAGAGCATCAATGGTCATCTACAATAAACGCCGTATACGGGTAACTCCAGCTGTTCGGAGATCTAGCCCGATCAACTATTTCAGGTTCGATCCCTGGGTCTTCATTCGTATTTACATAATTTAATATTACATTTCAACCGTTATGAATACTGAGGAAAATATTTTTAATTGAATAGAACTGCATAATGTTTAGTACGGGCAAGACAGTTATTAAATAACAGTCAAGAAGATTAGATATACTCTAACAAGCGGTACAACATAATTCATTAACATTTTTGTTTTTCCATTGAATATAATAAAATAATCATATTTAGTACCTACATAGACAGTATTACATTTTATTAGTATTGTTACCATCTACTCTCCGTGGGAGTAGTACACCCTTCTGCCGACACCTTTGGGAAAATATTGACGTATTGTTACTCTTAGACGACGTCATTTCCCTCACAGGGTAAGCAGAGAGCACCCAATGCCAAATATCTCTATCCTTACAGTCATGACGTGCTTCAACATTAGCACGGGCGTGTATTAATTATGCCGCAACCCTTGAACAACCTCCCCATTAGCATAACAATTGCAGTGCCACAAACCGGGCCCGCATCCGGTTGCACTACACTCCCGAAACTTCCGGTTTCCTTCACAACGGAACGTCGCCAACGGTTTCCGTGCTCACAGATACACTTTTATACACGCTATTTTTATAATAGATATTATTAATCGGAAAACATGCATTTCACACTGTCTTTTTTGTTTATTGTGTGTTATTTTAATGGAAAATGAAGTTGCGATCAAAATCCACCTTAACATTACGCACGCCCTTTAACAAAGCCTATTTTGGTTATCAGACAGAGTCCTAGTTATTTGTATCTATGTGTGTGTACTACCCACTACTTACTCATATCAGTGCTATTGCTACTATTCTCAACTGACTCTTAGGTATAATAAGTCCAGAAAAATTAAAAAACTTTATGCTCTAAATTTCCAAATGGAATAATTATACAATCTAAATGCATACCTCAAAAAATATATTGTACTTTGGTTTACAGTAGAGTATGTTAATATTACAGATAATATAATAGCAAAATTGTAGTAAATTATATATTTACTATATTACTATATTGTTACGCCGTTTCCATTACGGGGTAAGCAGAGAACACCGAGTGCGAAACACCTCTATTCTTAAAAACCTAACGAGCTTCTAGTACATTTGTCACTCAGAGGAAAAAAAATAGACTGAATTACCTCACTCGAACAGAAAATCTAATAAGAAATGTATAAAATGCGCAATAGCTCAACACAGCTACCCCAAAGAGATCTTGTGTGACAAATTATTTCACCCCACGGTTATATCGTTAGGGTTTCAAACTAAACTAAACGAATTCAAATGTATATTTTTTACGTGACGCACAGTGAAATTATTGAGCAGGTGAACAAATAATGTTTTGATTTCGATGCCTTAGTAAAATTTTTCATCTCGTTTCAAAATCAATAATATTCAGTCGTCTCTTGGGTACTTTTGAATCTGTCAAAGAGTACTTTGTACGGCTACATGTCTACAACAACAAATACCTACATATGTTTACATGTTAAGATCTTCTAAATTTATCCCTTCTTATTCATTACTCTTTTTTAATACTGCCTCATTGGTCATGTTGCAAGCGCGACTGCCAATTAAAAGGTCCCGGGTTCAAATCTCGGATCGGCCACTGTTGTATTTTTTAAATAGAACAGTGCCCGATTATAAAATTAACATATTATCTTAACAAAATATACATTACTCTTTTAAATATTCTTAGGTTAATAAATGGGTTCTTAATACATGTTAATAAAGTAAACTGCAGACGTTTTAGAATCTTACCTATGGGAACTTAGGTATTACATTTGTACTGATTGAGGCAGCACATCTTATTTCAAATCATGGAATAATAAAGGATTATTATTTTTTTGCTTTAATCCTGCCTTATTCGACGCACTGGTCGGATTAAGTGTTTCTCGGCTACAGACAGCCCTACACATGAGATAATTTGTCCAGTGGTAAAAACTTGAACTCCAGCCAACATTTCGCGAGACAACTGCAATAAAGTATCTGGTACTTGCACAATATAGAACATGGTGTGCCGACAGCGAACAGACAACATACTCGGATAAATGTTTTTATTACAACATAATGACGTCAATTCCCAGCGTGCGGATTATGGACAAAAACACTCCCTTTTTTACCAGTTTCCTTTACGTCCCACTGACGTGTAGAAGGTGAGCCTGTTGCCATACACCGGGCACATTTCCAGACTCCAAGCCACTACTAAAAAATCTAAATTAGAAAATCCAGTAGTTTGATTTAGACTTGAAATTTTTTTTAATTTGAACCCGGGATTTGAACCCAGTACCTCCCGATCGGCAGTCACGCCTGCAACAAATACTACCAACGAGATCGTACAGTCTAGTGATGATGGAAATAAGGGATAATATAAAAAAGTGTGGATTTGATTCATATTTTATTTAGTTTATATGCAGTGACAGCCTTAGTGTTTATGTTAAAAATAATATCCCTTACGTACTCTTGGTATTTATGTATGTACATGCACCTTAAGACAAGCTTCAAACGATGATGTGCTGATCAGTACTTACAAATGTGTACATACATATGAACATAGAAGGAGAATGTGTTTATTATGAATTACTGCCATTGTCTGGCAGAACGAAGAGGGCGTTCTAACGTTAGCGCAATGAACGTGAAACATACAAACAAACGGCCAGATAATCCAGTTTGCTGTTTTACTGCCAGTATTATTGCTAATGTACGACATAATTATATTACAAACCACGATGTATATATTAGTTAAAAATCTCCATGAAACGTATGTATAACGATATTTTTATTAACTCAGTAACATCTTTTTCAAGTAGCTCAGGAAGTGTTTGGTTAATGAAATAAAAAATTCACAATCCTATCTTTTGACGTATGATTGTGAATTTTTTTATGTCCATAAATATTATCACATACAAAAATTTTACACGTATAATCTATAACTAAAATTTTAATTATTTTCCATACACTAACATTGTATAAAATGAAATTAAAAGTGTTTTTTTTTAATACATAATGCAATGTTACAGTCACTATTCTATAATTAAACACAAAGCAAGACAGTTATTTAATCATTAGGTTTAATTTCATATTGAATTATCCGTCGGAACTCATTAAGTTATTAATATAACGCCCTTTTAATTGCATAATACTTAGAAACATCCGCTTCGTTCCAGCGCTAAGAGAAAACTAACGGCGTACTATAATAACCGACTACCCCAAAATTTGTGTATTGTTATGTTGTATGCAATTCAATTGAAGTAAAACATAAAATGTATGAATAGTATGAGCATAGTTAGTTAACTCGAGAAGGTACGTTATACTGTGTAATGCAATGATAAGGCTAAGTTTTAGACTGTTATGGTATATCCGCATTTGGGGTATAAAAGATTTACATACATATATGTAATTTGTACTATAAAAGCTCGACCGCCGATTGAGAGGTCCTGGATTCAAATCCCGGGTCGGGCACTGTTGCATTTTTCTAATTCAAATTTTCTAGTAGTTGTTCGGAGCCTGGATAAGTGTTCGGTATATGGATATGTACTTCAGCATCTATTCTATACCGGCACGTAAACTGGTAAAACGTGGGAGTGTACAACCCTTTTCTGTCTACCTCTTCGGCAATTATAGGCATGATATTACGACATTATTAAAATAGGAACATTAATGTAAGTACATAATATAAAAATAATAGCTACTTAAATATGTCAAAACACTGCAAAAGATCACACAGTTTACGAAGTAAGAAGAAAGAACTGCGATTGTGGGGCGGTAGAATGCCATATCGAAAACAGATCAATACCGAAATATTGAGTAAAGTTTCCATATTGCCGATCTTTGGAAAGCTATTCAATAACTTTGTACCACGGCAGAAATAGCTCGTGAATTCCTTACAACGTTCGATAGGAGTATTCGGTAAATTCACGTATTGAAACCATTGACTTGTAAGCATGTTATCTTGTTACGCTACTTGCGAATTCGTTCGCCAGGAAACCTACATAATTACCATGTTCAATAGTTCTAACGTGAATGCGGGACTGTAGGAAAATGAATAGTATTATCATGTAGTTACTTCCGACAGCTGAGTCGGAGGTTCGATTTTCACCAAGAACAAATATTTACTGACTAACAAGTGTATATGCAGTTCCATAGTTAGTTCAAATAACAACTCATTAAGATCATTTTTGGAACAGATGGTTGTATGTGGCGATGTCCCAAGATATACATAATATATTATTATTATTTAGTTAGTATTCTCTGTTGTTCTTTGTGTTAATTAGACTTAGGATAGTTGAAGTGGAATCATGAAAATTCTTTAGCCCAGACAGTATGATTGCAGTTATTATTATTAATAATAATAATAAATATCTTAGAACATCTCCACACACGGCCATCTGATCCCAAACTAAGTGTCAAGAGAGCTTGTGCTATGATAACCAGGTGGCTAATAAACTACATAGAAATATATACTTAAATAGATATTTTTATAACACCCAGACACAGAACAAATACTTGCGCTCATCACACAAATATTTATTCTGAGTGGGAATCGAACCCACGACCCCCGGCACAACAGTCAGGTTCACTAACCATTGCACCAACGGGCCAGTCATATTTATTTTACATATGTTACTACAAGCGGGTTAGAAGCACCACTATTGTTGAATATACGACAATGTAGACTTCAATTGCCATACATCTTGTGTTGTACACAGCGGCGTTTTGTTGTTGATCAGGTGGCAGCACTGTCGTGTAGGTGGCAGCACCGGCGACAGCGCTGCCACCTGCCACTGCTATGACAAGGTGTTAATGACATTTATTGTAGTGTTACGTTAGCGATTTGACGGTATTCCCGATGTCCGGACGTAAGTCACTCGTCAGTGGTAACAAAAACAATTTTCCCAACCTCGCCTTCAAAGATAATACCATTTGCCAGTTAACAAAAGAAGTAACGAGATTAGGGATCATAGCGATGAATGTGGACGAAGGACGTCGTGGTTTGCACTTGGTGCTCTCTGCCCACCACATACACGACCTGACGTGATCTGGTTATACAAGTGCTCTCCCACGTTTATCTAGTTGTTAAACGTGCCATTAAATAGAGGGTGAGTCTAATTAGAGCCTATTAAAGGGCCCACTATAAATTACGTCACACGAATGTCACGCCTTCCGACTCGTCGTCACACAGTGATACGGTATCACGCAATATCGGTATCAACCATGTGCTTGTTACTATCTGCGGCCAACGTGGCAGGCTATGGCCTGATAACCTCCCGTTCTGCAGCTGATAAACTCATTATGTGTCTCCGTTTCAGGTGCTACAATTTCACGTTCCAAGCTTTATCCCAACATCGCGTCCGTCCATTGTCTCGTGAGAGTTTATCCGTTTTATTTGTAGACACGTAGAGTTGCACTTCTCGAATGTTCCAATGATGGAGCGGAACTGTCGCATCGAAAATGGTAAAACTTCGAGAATGTTCATGTAGAACGTACCGTGTAACCGTTGAAATGAGTAGTTCGATGTTGACATTCGAAATTCAAATTGGAGTTCGAAACTAAAATGACGCAGTTATTGACCGTTGACAAATGGTGTTCGCTTTTGGTGTTCCAAATTCAAATTAGGAATTTTTTTTTTTGTTAGGTACCTACGTATAATATTGACTCATTAAGGTATGTATTTATTCGTTTTGATTAGTACATAATACAGTGGAATTGAGAACATCCACCCTTTTTTTGAAGTCGATTAATAATGACCTAAGGCGTTACGTTAGCCCTTAATTTTTAAGATAATAAATTAAGTTTACTTGTTTTGTGTACTATAATCCTTGTGTACTGTAAAACTATTTTCCATAAATATATTTATGTAGAATTTGTAATTAAAATAAGCGGAACATCACGCCTGTTATCTCCGAAGAGGTAGGCATCGGAGTTTACTACACCCCCCCCGCCCCCCACACACATTTCACCAATTACGTTTATGTCCCACGTTGTTCGTGTTAGTTGTAATCGCGACTGCCGATCGAGAGGTCCTGGGTTCAGATCCCAGGTCAGGTACTATTGGATTTATCTAACTTAGATTTTCTTGGAATGGCCCGGACTATATATATGTGCCCGGTGTATGACAATAGAGTCACCACCTATTCCTTAGTGGGACGCAAACGTAACTGGTTAAACGTGGGAGTGTTCTACATACCTCTGCCTACCTCTTCGAGGATTACAGGCGTGACGTTAACTTTTTTTTTGGTGTTACGTGCTGAATTTCTTAATCAACCTGAGTAGAGAGTGAGTCGCAGCGCGGTGACATTAGAGCAGGTCCTTGTCCCTCGGTGTGAGCGCGGGGACGGTGCTCCAATGTCTCATGTCTCGTGTCGCCGCGTGTGACCGTTATCTAGGTCAGCCGCTGACCGCGCGCGCGACATTGACCGCGACCCGGGTCACCGATTAGAAATATTGCGATGTATGCTAGTTACGTATGTGCACGACGAACGGGCGATCCGAGTAGCTTGAGGTCTGCGCGCTATCAGCCTGTTGCGGTCCAGTGCTGGACGCAGTCTTCTCCTGGGGGGTTGTGTGCGAGTTGAACACAGCCTCGCGCACCCCCTGACCTGCTGCCCGTAGACGGTCAAGGCCAGCTGAGCCGCCAGACCGCGCCCCACCGCGCTCCGCCAGCGTCGGATCCAGTCGCCGGGTCACCCTGTATCGTCGGGACGGGGGATGTATTCTTACTCCACCCCGTCACGGTGCCATGCTCAGGGCACAAAGCCAGACTCCGGCTTCTACTAGTAATTTACATCTTGAAATTGTAGTTGGAAAAATACAAAAGATTTCCGATTTAAATCAGACAGCTGTCGATCGTGAACGACGTGAACGTGACTGGTGCAGCGTGGGAGCGTACTACACTCTGCCTGCCACTTCGGGGATTTCAGGGGTGATGTTAGGTTTTTTGCGTTCACCGCTTGACCACTATATCGTCGAGGCAGTGACGCAACATCTCATTGTAACATAATATAAGGAAATTCTCTAATCTTAACCTCTGACACAGTGTTATATATGCAAACAAAACATCTAAACTTGTGCGTTAACGGGAATACACATGCGTAGGTACTTCGCGTTAACGCAAGCCGACGTCTTCGTAATATCCCATACCACATTTCCTTACCTGTTTGTTAAGGAAACAAGGTTGGTTATAAATAGGGCTTCCCTATAATATCGACTGCCTCGTTGGTCGTGTTGGTTGCAAACGCGGCTGTCGATCGGACCGTTCTGGTTTCGATTCCCGGGTCGGCCACTATAGAATTTTTCTAATTGAGGTTTTCTGGTAGTGGCTTGGAGTCTCGACATGTGCCCGGTGCATGGCAATAGACTCACCACCTATTCTGTAATGGGACGTAAACGTAACTGGTGAAACGTGAGAGTGTATTGCACTCCTCTGCCTACCTCTTCGGGGGTAACAGGCATGATATTACGTTCCCTATAATATCCGTCCTCGTAGACCGGTGGTTTAGCAAAACCGCGGCTCCTGGGTTCGAATCCTGACGCACTGTTCTGCGAAAGAGTTTTGCGTGTTAAGATTCGACATCGCTCGCTGTGGCGGCGAAGGGAAACGTAGGGAAACCAGCTTACTGTAATCTTCTCTCTAATATAATACGAGACGCGGTGAATCTGCCATCGCACTGACCTAGAGATCCAGACTCCTAGCCGTTCTCGTGCTGAGAGATCCGTGTCTGATGGTGTCTGAGAGGTGAAGGGATTGAGGATAATGAGTGGACTGGATTATAGGGAAGGTGGACCAAATGATAAGGATGCTGGACACACGAGGTACTGCGACAGCGCGAAACGTCTTTATCCTTACAGAGCTGAGCTGATGAACTTCTGCACTCCTCACTCTCTTCAGACGCGTTGAAAGATCACGTGTGTAATCCCCGAAGTGGTAGGCAGAGGAGTGTAGAACACTCCCACGTTTCACCAGTTACGTTTACGTCCCACTATGG
>DWDU01003907.1:0-11204 GCA_018245575.1 Jemadia suekentonmiller
CTGCGCGGCGCGGCGCCGGGCGGCGCGGCCTGCCCGCCGCTCGTGGCGGCCGAGCCGTGCGCGCCCGCGCGCGCCGCCTGGCACCTGGCGCCCTGGGACGACTGCCAGCCGCTGGGTGATCCATTATTGTATTTAATTCGTAATCATGACCGTTTCTATGGAGATTTGCCCAACATCGAGGTCAACTTCTTAAATAGTGAGGAATCTGATCCATTTTAGTTCAAGAACCGTACCTAAAGAAACAAAAGGAAGTACAGTCGTGGCGCTTTGGCTACGGAAACTGAACGGAACTCTTGTAGATATTTATTTTGCCATTTTTTGACCGTTTCATAAATGTTATTATTAAACCACGTGTCCGCGCGGCAGGCGGCTCGCCGTGCGGCGAGGGTACCAAGAAGAGAGACGTGCGTTGCCTCCGCAGCGATGGCGTGTTCGTCAATGACTCCTTCTGCCCCGTAAGTGTACATTTACCATTAAAATGCCCCAAGTATAACATGAAATACAAGTACTCATGTTTTGTACCTTTTTGTAGTTTCATTAAAAATTTTGCAGTTAAATTAACCAACGGAGCGGTTGCATTTGACTATCTGAATTAAAGTTTAGTATAAAAGATGAAATTTCTTAGCGTACAGATATTTGTCTTCCTCAAGATGATAGCGTTCTCAAATGTAATGTTCCTCTGTGCCCACTTTAGAAGCTGACGGCGAGCGAGGCGCGCGAGTCGTGGTGCTACGTGCCGTGCGGCGTGGACTGCGAGCTGGCGGCGTGGGGCGCGTGGGACGCCGCCGCCTGCGCCTGCGGCGACTCCGCCGCGCGACACATGCGCCGCACCAGGTCGCCGCGCACACACGGCCGCGTTCCACCATCGCACCTCCTTCTTGTGTCTGAACAAAATACAGACATAATAGTTCTCCAATTGAAATATCACAGTTTATTTCAAAAACTGTCATATTTAAACGGTCCAATTAGACATTGTTTATGTATGAATTTCAAATTCAGTATTAATGTTTCGTAAGGTCTCATACGAATGCGATATGAACATAACGCTAAAACGTATATGTGCAAAATAAAACATGAAATGAACTGAGACTAGTCGAAATAAAATTATGAGAGATATACTTGCACAAAATATAGGAAAACAAAATAGTGTAACTGATTTTGACATGTGTATGTTATTTGCAGGCAACACCTGACATCAGCAGTGTGGCCAGGCAGGGCGTGCCCGCCGACGGAGCAGCGCGCCCCGTGCCCCAGGGAGCCCTGTCTTAGACTTGTAGCAAGACCTGTCCTAGGATGCCATGTTCAGGTAAACGTAATCATACACCTTGGAAATGCACAAAACGTAGAAAGTTAGAGTAGTCTCAAACATAAATCTATTATGACCGTTAGAAAATATAAAACGTACACATGCAGGAGAGACGTATTTTTTCCTCGACAAAGAAGACTCGTTTCCAGCAATGGAACGATGAAGAAGGTCGGGGAAAAATTATATATTTGTATTTAAATCACTGTTTAAATATTTAAACATGTTTTATTGAGCACGTGAGGCCCGCGTCGGAGCCCCGTGCCCGCGCGCCGTAACCCGCGTGTCCGCAGACGGCGACGCGCGAGGAGGCGCGCGGCGCGTGCGGCGCCGGCGTGCGGCTGTCGCACGCGCGCTGCGAGCTCAGCACCGCCTACGACGAGCCCGCGCCCGGCGCCTACCTGGAGCCCTGGCGCTGCGCCGCCGCGCTGCCGGGCAGGATTGTGGCACCGTCCTTGCACCATCAGGTCCGAATCCATCAGCGACGAAATCTTCTATTATTTACTTATCTTCCAATTACAAAAAAAAATCTTTGAATACTTTTAAAGTTATATTATTGACCTGTTATTATATGATCTCGCCAAATCCTTTACAAGACAGACAGGGAGCATCGAATGCCAAATATTTCTGTACATACAAACGTGACATGTTTTTTCTACGTTCAACATTTTTCTCACATATCTACGTAAGTCCACCGGCTTACGACTCCGACGCTCTTATAAACACTCGCATTGGGAGCTTTATTTTTGTTACTATTTCACTTGACATTCTTTCTTCACGTCCGAACCATCGAGGAGTGGTGCCATATAATTACCGGAGTGTCGTGTGACATGCATGACGTGTGTGTGCCGCCGCGCGCAGGCGGAGGAGTGGTGCGAGGTGGCGTGCGGCTGCGGCGCGGCGCGCGGCGCGCCGGGCCCGTGGGGCGCGTGGGGCGCGTGCCGCGGCGGCGCGCGCTCGCGCTCGCGCCAGCTGCTGCTGCCGGCGTCGCGCGCCTGCGCGCCCTCCAGGTGCCGCGCGAACCAGTGCATAGTACAGCGCAGTGCAATGATCGCTAAAACCGTGTGAACACGTTGTTTCAACGTCCGCCGCAGATACGTGACCATCGAGTGGGCCAACTGCAGCGGCGAGGCGGAGGCCGGCGTGTCGGAGCGCGCGCGCCGCAACCGCGAACCCGACGCTTTCCACGACGGATACATTGGTAAATTCCTCACATTAATATTATAGTATCCTTAAGTTTACTTCTTCAATCTTTTTACTTGCACCTTCTCTTTCGTTCTTTATGCTGTCCATCCTTGCACTCACTGCCTGTTATATGAACTGTGTTATTATCAATGTTTTAGTTACCTTACATTTTCAGCACCCCATACCCTATTTACTCCTTAATTGTTTTCCTGCTGTACACAACTATGTTACCTGGAAGAAATCACTACCAGAGCGATAAGGCCGCCTATTGCATATTATGTTTTGTTTTTTTTTGTTGTAAATATTCACTTATTTTTTTATTGTAAATTAGTGTACAATAAAAAATATGGTTGTACTAAGGACTAAATGAAGATCTACGGGATTTGTTATGTATGATTTATAGAACCTATATACTCATATGATCTTTATGCACAATGCATGAACACTTTGACTCCTGTAATGCCCTGTACGAATATTTTACACCTGCTTTAAGATTAAATTTGAATGAGTCATCGTAAATGTGTAGTTTGTCACTAATTTTATTTTCAATCCACAGAGGGCAGCAGCTCCTTGCTCGCGGTGGTGTGGTCGGCGACCATCATCCTCAGCCTGTATGGCTCCTTCATGCTGTACCGCGGTTTCGTTCGGTGAGCAAGACTGTTTCATAAGCATATTGAGTAAAAAATATAACTTTCTGGCTATATCATATAAACACAGTTTAAATGATTGAAACTACAAATGTGATGACAGTGAGTAGCGAATGGTATTTAATCAAATTTTGTTCATTTCAGATGTCTTCGAAGCAGGAAAATGAAAACGATCACCAAAGTGTAGGCGGCGCGCTCGGCCCGCGCTCGGCCGCGCTCGGCTGCGCTCGGCCGCGCTCGGCCCGCGCTAGGTACACGCGGACGTCGTTGTTCAAACTTTTATCGTTGCCCCCCTCCCCTTGTTACTTTTGTTAATTACATGTATAATCACTATTCTAATATTCACTGTTGATTTTGTGACGCTACCAAAGAAATTTTCGATGTGTAACATCATCTATCACATATTCTATCATCGTTTAGTTATAATCTAACGTTTCGTGAGGAAACTCTACATTTTACCCGCGGCATATCAATAGCTCTTACAATATTTACAACGGCAGATAGATATATTCCTCTAAAAATTACACGTGTAATATTATCGATATCAGCCAGCGATCAGTCTGTCCGCAGGAGTGCTTCCATGTTTGTACGATGTTTAAGTATACGCTATGTAGAGAGGTGTCTATACGATTTTTCGACGCAAAGACTAGGCGCTGCATTTGTCTGGCTTGCGGATTGACAATATTTCTAGCTTCACTTTAGCTTAGGATCAATCGAATCAAGGTTGGATATTTGGCCCCGGTCGTTTTGTATACATATAAATGTCATTATATCAAAATTACTACAATGTGAACGCATTTTTATTTACTCGCAATATTCTTAAAGGAATTTTACTTATTTTCCTTATTTTATCAACTGATTAAGAAAGTCATTGTTCTATTCTGAATTCGAATGTATTCTAAATCTATTTTCAGCGCTGTTTAGAATGAAAATCTATTTTGATAGGGTATTTGCATTTATATATTTCTAAACCCCAAATATTGTTTGCACAAATTACGTGTAAGTTTTGTTCGTCCGAAAACTTTGTTGTTAGTTGTTTATTTTGGATTATTTGATGTTGGTATTGTTCGTTTGTTATATGTTTGCATATCAGTTATGAGTGGAACTGCCCCTTAGAAGACTTACGGCTAGACAGTCTAGCGACCAAGTGAGACGTGACACATCATGCCACATATCAACGTTGTATTTAACTGAACAGCTAGCTATCTTTGCGATCGACCTACGAGGTAATGCTTCGCAGGATCCAAACGGCGAGTGGCGAACGAGTAGATGAGAACGCGGAACGACATTGTAGCCATTCGGGTGACGCTCAAGAACTGTCCACTGTTTATTTCAAGAATTCAATATAAAAACAGTAAGATGTTTTTATTATAGTCTATTATGGCATCGGCAACATCGATACTGATTCTTGAAAACCACACTCAGTCACTTCTCTTGCCGTTCTCTCCTCTTCGCCTACCGTTCTGTCCAACGAGCTGCGCTCTCAGTCGACTCGCTTACGAGCAAAGACTCGTTGTAGCTCTGGCGCACAAGGATCTAACTTATGTATTGATAGTCATTAAGCCCTATTATTAATCCTACCGTTTGGGTCATAATCGTGTATCTTTTGTAGTTATTGCATTTAAGTCCATGTATTGTGACAAGTATATATCTATTAACGTAAGTGTGTTTCTGTGTGCGTTCTTCTCTATATTTATGAAATGATGAGAAAATTGAAGATTCTACTCCGATCGACAATGATGTAGCTGATTTCAATGGTCCTTGCTGAAATATAGGTGAAAATATTGCCCGTAAGTGACACCATGACGTCGTCGGATTGGCTAAATTCGAAATTATGTTACAAAAAGAATCATCAATTTTACATATCGTAGTTTCAGTCCCCTGCAGGACGCCAAAGCTCTCTTGAATGTTCTCATCATATCTCAAATATATGTTTTCCAACTTCCGTTTCCTTCTTACGTTGCTTCTATTTTAACTTAAACTAGCTTCTAAGAGTCATTTCAATATCTGAGAAGATTCTCATCTCATTCACATTATATTTCTCGTATTTCCATTTCGTCTTTTCATTTAATGATTTTTGAAATTATTTCTATCTTTGTCCCCTTGTATTTTGGATTACGGGTATGTTATTATTATTATCGTCTACTTCTTGTTCCTTCACGACAATATCATTATATTGGAAATCAATATGTACTTTTTCAAATTTTCCTTTGAGAATGTCTATTTTTTCAGCTGTTTTCTGTCTTTCAACTATCGCTGTACCTTTTATCTTTAAATGTATTTGTAACAGTATAATCATATACCATTATAAGATATTGATGTGAAACATGATAGTTAAGGAATCGTGTTAGACAATACAATATTTGATATTTAATAAAATTTGATTGTGTTTTTTTATTATTGGTGTTTTATTTCACAACCCAATTGGTATAATATACACGATGGAAATCAATTTCTTCCTTCATATGTCTTATTACTAAGATGGTCTGCATATTGACACTAAAAATTTCAAAAACCCTAATATGAAGATTTCCAAAACGATCTAATAATTTAATCAGAAATTCAAGTAGGTGCTTAATATGTTGACACTATAAATAGAATTGTTAAACCACTTTCTTTACTTTTACTTCATTCATATATCAATCGTAGCGAAAAAGTACCTTTCGTGTGATCTTTTCCTGATTCAGAAACAAGCATACATCACATAATCAATGCTGTCTTAACACATTCAGTACAATATTCCAAAATTAAACGAAAACTTTATGATGACCAAACAACTCACTTATAGTAAACTACTTTGAATTTTGTCGCAACAAACTCGCCTTGACTGCCTCGTTGGTCGTGCCCTCTGGTTACCATAGCACCAGGATTTGCCACGTTTGATATCAGATGGCCGTGTGTATAAAATGTCCCAAAGCATTATTATTATTAATTACACAAAGTTACACATTGTTTAATTTTTGAATAAAATAAACTAATAAAATTCAACTAGTTTTTTTTCTATTTACGCCGCGCCCGAAGATTCGTTAGCGTTTCAGAATTATATTTCAAGTCTGCCAGTCCTTTCCGCACGATGTCGTTCACTCTTGCCGCGCTCAGCTGTTTTCTATATGCCAATACTTCTCTCTCGACAACTGCTAGATTGTCTCTATTGTTTAAAAGCACCTGTTAAAATAAGAAACATTGATAAAAGTGTTAGTTTTACTCAATACTTTCATATGGTCTTTATACGTATAAAAGGAAAACGAAGTTTAATATTAAGAAATGTAAATGTAATGAAAAATGTTAATATTGGTAAAGTAATAATTTACCTTATGCAATTAATAAAGAATGATTAGAGATTCAGTTTAGGTATATAACTAAAGCAATCTCCTCAAACTAGATTCTGCAATAATTTGAATTTATGAGGATTATTGTGGTTCTGTATCTGTAACCTCAATAGAAACTGTTTCTTCACAACCCCACAATGTTTATTTTGTTGCTGTAATTTAAATAAATAAATAGAAAACAAATTGAATCCTAATACCTGAATAACTGGATACTTTTAATAAGTTATGACTAACCAAAACATGTTAAAATATGAAAGCTGTTTATCTATATGAACTCACATATCTTGACATTACAATCACATTTATAAATAACACACACAAATTAAATACAGAGACAATTATGATAACAAATATTTAAAAAAACATAATTAGCAATGTTATATTGAAAATGTGGTAGAACTTTGATTTATTCTATTTATAGAACCTAGCCAACAGGCAGACGGGCGAAATGATGGTATTTTCTACGCACATACAACACCAAAGGGGTTTGCAACACCCTGTTGGTATTTAAGGGAAGGTGTTTGTATACATATAACACTAAACATCTGAATACTTTGAACGACTCAGCTCTTCTGCCGCCTTAAGCGCCTTTATCATTGTTGGAGAGTTGTAAGTGAAGACATCTGAACAGTAATAGTCTTGCAACGATTTCATCTCCACTGCCAGAGGCCCACTGGACTTCACGCTCGTATCAATTAACGGCGGTATTAATGCAGCAAACAGCTTCTCTTGATATTGTCCATAATTGACAAAATTAGGGCTGACCTGCGCCAATCTCCAGCACAAGGTACTGATGTCGCTATAAAACAAGCAGATACCGGTATACTCCGCCAGGGCTCTGATTATTTTCCAATCGTGACGAGCTTTTCCTGGGGGCGTAACTGCTGGCATAGCGTACTGAGTGCGACACTCCATGTTCAGATACGTGCCTCCTGACTCCGTAAAAGCGCTGCCAGGAAGAATAACCGATGCGTACTCCGAACCAATATCTCCTTGGAAACCGATATAAATCACAGTTAAGTCCGATGGCGGTTTCCAATTACCAAATATGTTATCCGCCCCTAAGGATATCAATACTTTGGGGCATATTTTTTGAATAGCATTTGCAGCCCCCGGTTTCCAACCAGCTTCCAAGGCGCCAGCAAAGCTTGCCTCTCTTGTGATCACATTAATAACAGACCATTCAGGATTTCCCCTGTAGCAGAATGCCATATTGCTCAAGGAACACATAATATCGGCAGCATTCGGTGTTTGTAATATTGATACTCCAACAAATGCGAGAGGTTTTATAGCATCCTTCATGACCCGGCACGCATGCGCCATAGCTCGAGCATCTTCACCTAAGTACGTCACATGATAATTGTAATCACATCTGGGCCCGACAACATAAATATCACATTCATTGAACATATATGCCTGCCGTATCCAAGCATTTAAAACTGGAGCTTCGAATCTAGGGTTTGTGCCTACTAATAAAATTTTATCCGCCATTACTATATTCTTCATATTGATATTCAAGGAATATCCAGCCCTTATATCGATTCCCGTAAGTGAATACCTAAGATCACGTTCAACATACGTATTATCCGATCCGAGCATATTAAGGAAATCCTTTGCAGCCACTAATGTCTCTACGTTGCAATGTGGCCCCGCTACTGCCATAACCTTATCTGGAGTCACAGAATTTATTATTTTAGCAGCCTTCCACAATGCACAATCCCATTCTATAGAACACAAAAATCCGTAACGTCTATCCATTGGCGTCACTAACCTCTGCATCTCTAATGAGTCTATCGCCCATCTTCCTTTATCTGACACCCATTCCTGATTAATCTCGTCATTCTCTCTCGGTAAGACTCTTAATACTCTATCAAATCTATGATTTAGCACAATATTAGTTCCAGTAGCATCTGTGACATCAATTGAATTAGTCCTTTTGACCTCCCACGGTCGTGCCTTAAATCTGTATGGCTTAGCTGTTAGAGCCCCAACAGGACATAAATCTATTATGTTTCCAGACAATTCAGATAAGAACATTTTGTCTACGTAGGTACCGACCAACATTTCACTTCCCCGTCCAGTTGTACCTAGTACATCCAAGCCGCAAACTTGGGATGCGAACCGTATACATCTGGTACAATGAATACACCTAGTCATTTCGGTACCGATAAGTGGTCCTAAATTTTTATCCTCCGTGGCTCTTTTACCCGCGAAATGTATATCTGTGAATCTAGTCCGATCATTCCCGAACCTCATCGATAGGTCCTGTAGGTCGCATTCTCCGCCTTGATCACATATCGGGCAATCGAGAGGATGATCAGTTAAAATAAATTCCAGCACGCCTTCCTGAGCCTGGCGTGTTATGTTGGAATTGGTGCGTATTTTCATATCTTTAAATACTGGCACTCCGCAGGCTATCTGCGGTTTCCACATGCCTTCAACTTGCACTAAACACATCCGGCAGTTTCCGGCGATGGAGAGTCGTTCGTGATAGCAGAATGTAGGTATCGTGATCCGTTCTCGTCTCAAAGCTTGAAGGATGGTAAAATAACTGGGGACAGTGACTGCTTTGCCATTGATAAATATGTTAACCTGTCTTGCATGTCTCCGTACTTGTGTTTTGAGGCAAATATTGCGCAATACAAGTATTCTATTAGGTGTCCTGAACATTTTTACTGAATTACCACGTATATAACAATAACACTTGTCAATGTACGTTGACAACTACGTCAATCATTATTTTTTTATCGAGATTCAAAACAAATAATATTCTGTTATAATTACCTGGTGTATAGAATTTACGAGTTCTACGAGAGCTTCTTTGAATTGCATAAATGTTTCAGTTGCTCGGTGACACCTGAAATAAACCAATTAAACAATTCCTTAGCTGGTGAATTATTCAATTTGTTAATGAAATGTTATTTCATTAAGAAATTATTCTAATTTTGTTTTACCGAATCATAAACATCATCATAAACCAATCATAAACCAACTCCGCAGAATTTAAATAAAGAGTAATTACTAACGCTTTGAATAGTTGCATCGAAAACAAAACGAATTGTAACACAGAAAAAAAAGATCTTTGTCACTATTTCCTTAACATGGAAACACAAATGAAATTATAGCGCAGGCAAATTAACACTTGAAACTAAATAACATTAGGCGAGGATTCTCTCAAGAATACATATCTCTTACTTATGATCATGCATAAGGTCAGTGAACGCGTAGTCGAGGGCGAGCCTGAGCGAGCGCGCGGCGCGCGGCGCGGCCGGCGCGGCCAGCACGCGCCGCGCGCCGCGCTCGCTGCAGCGCGCCTGGACGAACACGTGACAGGCGTCTGCGCACGCCACTGTTCGTTCCCATCCATTTCTATTAACGATATTTAGCCAATTTAAGTATTTTCAACCAAATGAAGTTAAAGAGTAATAGTGTTTAGAATTAGCCTACCACTCCGGTGATCCGGAGTTCAAAGATGGGCGCACAACTTATTGAAAAAAAAGTTAATAATCTCCATCATGTTCTCTAAGGCGTGTGAAGTTTACCAACCAGAACTTAGCCAACGTGGCAGACTTTGGCTTGACTTTGGCACACGTGGCTTTAACTCTTCTCATGTTGAGAGAACATACGTGTCCAACAGGGGAACAATATAAAAAATAACAAGTGATTAAATTAAGTACAGGATACATGAAGATTCGTAGCACTGCTACAGAAAAGCGTAGAGACTAGAGAATGGTAGGTACTGTAGTAGTATTACCGTGAGAAATACACCTACATATATCGTTTGTCTTACTCTTAGACAATCGAGCGTTTGTCTTACTTCCCAACAGAAGCCAGCTTCCACGCGGGCAGTGCGCTGTCTAACAACTGCAAGGCCATGTGAATATATTCGACCGCCGCGCGCAGCCTGGCGCCCACTGACGCGAGCGCGGTACGCAGCGCGGTCGCCCGCTCGAGCTCCCTCTCCGCGGGCGCGCCGGGACGCGGCTCGCCGTTCCAAATGGAGTCTTGAATATTACAAGCATCATGAATGTAACCCGTAACATCACGCCTGTAATCCCCGAAGAGGTAGGCAGAGGGATGTAGTACCTACAATCCCACGTTTCACCAGTTACGTTTACGTCCCAGTATGGAATAGGTGGTGAGCCTATTGCCATACACCGGGCACATGTCGACCCTGAGCCACTACTAGAAATTTCAACTAGCAAACCTAAATTAAAAAACCAATATATTTTTTTCTGTATTACCAAGTAACTGTTGCAGCTGTCTGTACAAGGAGCGCGCGCGCAGCAGCTGCACCTGCAACACGCGCTGCTCCCGCTGCAGTTGACGCTGCCTTGTGCGCAGCCACTGCAGCTCCAGGCGGCGCATCTCCTACAATGTAACACATAATTATACAAAAAACAATTTATAAGGCGTTTGACGGAATACCTGCAAGCCTGACGAAACTATACACTGGACATATGTTAATAATACACTTATAACTGGCCGCTATACCTGACCAATGCACAGTTCAATATATAATATGACGTAATAATATTATTATCACAACTCCACGTACAGTCCTATTACTAAGTAGCGCTCTGCGCTAAAAAAGAAACGCTCGGAATTAATTGTCACTATGATTGATACATTGTGATTTTGGAATGATAATGAATTAAAAAAAAAAACGTAACATCACGCCTGTAATTCCCGAAGAGGTAGGCAGAGGAGTGTAGAACACTCCCACGTTTCACCAGTTAC
>DWDU01003908.1:0-11203 GCA_018245575.1 Jemadia suekentonmiller
TTTTAAATTTTTTGCTGCTAGAAATTGTCTATTCAAAATTTCGTAAACTGTATAGTTTTAGTTATAGGAGCTAGTTAAATGCCATGTACATGTGTGATGTCGTTATTGAAAAAAAAGTAACATCACAAATTAAAGTAATCAATGATGGGGTAGGTAGAAGAGTAGAGTAGACTCCTACGTTTCACCAGTTAATTCCTTAATGTTTATCCGGCTATAACCCGAGATTTTCAAATTCTATGTTTGGAGCTTAAACATTTTTGCGCCTAATTTTCTTCTGACCTTTTTGTGTCTTATATTCATCGTGTATTATGCATATAAATTTTATACCGAAAAATAGCATCTGTACCTTTGGTAGCGGTTTTAAAGATTGTCTAATGTATCTCATACATAAATTTAAGACTTTTTGTTTTAAACTGCTATCAATGAACCAATATTTTTAAATTTCTGAGTAGAATTCCGGAATATGTTGCGTTTAATAGGGTAATAGTAATAATAGAATTATCTAGAAATCGTTAGAAACCACCTTTCACCGCCAAGACAATTTCTACAATTTAAAATAAATGAACGGTTTCGTGTTAAACGTCAATCAGAAGGAAATCGAATGATGGCTGCCGAGTTTAATTATAATTTATAACGAATCGAATGGCTTCCATTTGTTATAGATTCCGGTCGTAGCCATCGAGATAAATGCTTCTGTGGCGATCACGGATCATCTTTGAAAAACCGTATCGTATCGGCCAATAGTTCCACGCATTGGGAGAAACGTGAACAGCGGGCAACATTGACGTCGTGCGACATACATTTTCACGCCAATTTGATCTCTATGCTGTTTACAAAAACGCTATTTTCCCCGCATATCCGTCCGTGTAAGTGTCTGCAACATTGTTCCGTAGCCATACAGTGGGTTTATATTGTTTTCGCTATACGTACACACGTAGCGAATGTTAACGGTAAATATTTGTAAGGAAACGTGTTACATCGCGTGTATTCCCACACTCGTGATTCGCTTTTGTAAAATTTAATGTTAGAACGTTATGCCTAAAATCAGTTTGTTGTTCTACTAATACAGATAAAGAAGCATGTTATTGGATTTTATACGTATCAAAATAAAACAACAATAATTTAGATTTATTTATTGTTAAACCCTAACCAATTGATCAAATTCGAGATGTCCAAAGTTAAAAGTACCCTTAGTACAAAAGTGCGTGTGACGCCTTTGATAAGTGGGTATAGAAGAAACAAAAGTAATTACCAGAATAGTACCTAACCGCTAAAAATCTTTAATCTCTGCTTATGGGGAATATTTCTAATTGTATCAATGTATATTTATGTAAGAGTATTGAGACGTACAGAATTGAAATTTAATAGAAAATTTGAAAGTAATGACACGAAGTTTTGTTCATTTAAATTGGAGATTTGTATCAATTATCTCATAAGATCTTTCTTTGTTCTTCACAGAAATAGGTTTGATAAATTTACAAACGAACACTTATAACACTGCCACAGTTAGGAACTTACGAGGCAAAGCTACTCTGCCTTGCGTTAAATGCCAGGGCATTTATTAGTAGATGATGTGAAACTAACGGGCTTGAAAGTAATATACATACATATGATCATTTCGTTCTTAGGCATTATTTCGTACTATTCGATTTGGAACAACCATTAGTTTTCTAATGAAGTTGCAATAATTAGACAAATAGTCATATTATTGGACGACGGAATTCTAGTATCGAATACCAACCAGATCAGAAACTGAAGATTTGGTCTTTGGCACCTATGACACTGTTCATGCTTGTGGGTTTATTATCGCCATCCTAGTTACCTTAAGGGGTAGGCAGATAGCACCGAGTACCAAATATCCCTGTTCTTACAGATATGACCCGCTTTTCGGTTGATTGATGTGTTATTTTGTTTTTCAATATTCATACAGTTCAAGGTACCTTCTCGAAATATCTTATATTAAGTATCAAAGCGAAGGTTCGTAAAATTATCCAATCAAATAATTAAATGCATTCGTTCTGACAGCAAGCGCACGTTTTGTGACGCTACTAAATATAATTGTGTAAATTGTATAAATTGGTATTATTAATAAATGACTTCCAATAAAAAAACAAATTACTCTTGTGATTTACTAAACAGGAATTTTATATTATTATTTCATTATATCGCAATGCAGTTACTGGGATATTCGCCGCAATAAAATCATTATTTCATGTATGGCAAATGACAAACAGACGTTCTATGGTCACAGCGGAGCACACCTATAAAAATGTACATAACATTTTCACTGAGGTCTGTTTCACTTATCTTAATTTTAACCATTACCTGATCCATGCGTTCTATGTAATAAAATCGATGTCTCTCCTCAATTATTCACAACACGACAATACGTCTATTCAAATGATAATATATAAAAATCAATTTTCCCCGCAACAGCCGTTCTGTGTCCGATGATATCACAGTGATAAGTTTGATTCGATACGAAAACAATTCCGAGCGTTCGTCCGCCACAATCGAACGGAGCCGTCTTGATTAGCAGTCAATTAAATGTTCCCATAACAACGCCAATAAAAGTATTCGGTGATTTCGAAGTATTTTGTTGTAATCAATTCCCGGTCGGCGTCCGTTTGTGGTGAAACAAAATGGTGAGTTTATTAGCGTACCGAATTTAGTGAGGTCGGTCGACCGCTCGCTGCCTACTGCTCGGCTTCGACCAGTTTCACGGATCATCTTGTGGATTAGCAGTACGTACGTATTTCCATGTAGCAGCCGCGATGGCTTCGTGGTTTAAAATTCATATACATGACGATGTTGTTGGCGACCACAATACCACTGCTCAAAAATAAGGTGTAACATGAACATTTTCATCGATAAACGAATATTATATTTATATCGGTATTTTCTACAAATTAATAGTTGAACTACTTTTATCTCAATTTTTCATTATTTCTTAAATTAATAAACATAAATTTCCAATTAATTCATTCTATTGATACTAAAATACCTACAGAAATTAAATGTTTCGTAGGTAGCAAACGCTATTTTTTTTCCCTACCCGTTTTTCTATTTTTTTAACATTTTTATTTAATGTAACTATAAAGCAACAGCAAGAATGATCTAAAACCTTAATCTACCTTACTGGTGAATTTTACTTTCAACACAACAAACCAAATTCGTACAGAACCCATGAACGCACATGCGACGGTAGCGCCCTCGCGGCGTATCGAAAGGGCAGCGCAGAAGCCGAACTCGGGTCAGTTTATAGTTTATAATTACAGATGATTGCCGTCGACCGTCATGACCCGGCTGTTCGTTGTTTTCTTGAAACGATTCACATCCTTTATATGTATTACTTTACAATAACCGTAAACAATAATACATGACCGTCAGTTTTGATGGAACAATATGTCACTGCTATCTATAAAATGATAACTAGCTGATCATGATGATGAAAGGTATCAGATTGCGATTACATCGTAGAGTGTAGTAAGGATAGTGCTGAATTCATTGTCAGGTAATTATGTTTGTGGCTTTTAATATTTGGCTGTGGATGCAACCAAACGTTATGGTCCGAAGGTTGCTAACATCTTGTAGCATACGTTATTATGACTGGGAACGTTTTATATTTTGATTACGTCTAGCTTGTGTATTTAATTATGTGTTCAGATGAGAGCTTTTACAAACATTAGGGAAATTTTAAAGCATTTTTGTTATAGTATTAATCTAGGTAAAAGAGTTGCGGTACTTAGTTTTTTATAACCAATGCAGGATTCAAATATCGCTGAAGTTAACCCCGCGAACTCACCTTAGTCTTACTGCCCCCAATAGAGCCAGGTCTAATGGAACCGGTCTCATAGAATCTCGTGAGGATCTTGGAGACGCAGCCGTGGGAGACCAGGAGCTGCCTGCTGATATCGCAAGGCCGGACTCCCATGATAGCTAGCTCGACGATCCGCCGACGTACAACGTCAGGCAGAGGACGCCCATTGACAAAGACGCCACCCAGCTGGTTAACGCCTGCTTGACCTGGAAACAAATTCAGATGAATTTAAAAAATTAGTTACACAATATATGTAATATACAGGAGTAAACTATACATTTCTGTGTACCTCTTTGGGGATCACAGGCGTGATGTTACGTTACACAATAAAATTTGTAATAAACCCCAAGTAATACATCATGGTCGTAAAGATTCGTATGTACGGAGCCGAGACACGGCTACCACACAAAGACGCTTCATTCGACGCCCGTACGAATGTTAAGGGAAAATACTGCTGCTACTTGAAATGACAGAAAAACAATGATACTGCGGCTCTCTGGTGAATTCATGACCATAAATAAGTCTGGTAGCGGTATTATGCGATTTGTGTGTAGAATCTTCACTAAAGCACGAGCATTGTGGAGAATCCGTATAGTTCAAAAAGAGGTCAGCGTGCAGCAGTGAAAAGCATCTAGTTAGCAATCGTATTAGTTGTAAATAAGTTGCAATATTAATAAAGTATTTATTACCTATGTGGCATTAAGACTCCAGGTTTATATAAATTCAATTATATGAATCCAGGTCGTGTTTCCGTTAAAGTCAAAAGAGATTTATATTGCTTTCATCGGTGCTTTTTTAAAAGAGAAATTTACTTATTTTTAAGACTGCCTCGTTGGTCGTGTTGGTTGCAAGCGCGACTGCCGATCAGGAGGTCTTGGGTTCGATTCCCGAGTCAAGCACTATAGAATTTATCTTATTTAGATTTACTTGTAGTAGCTTGGTGTCTGGATTTGCGCCCAATGCATGGCAATAGGCACACCACCTATTCCATAGTGGGACGTAAACGTAACTGATGAAACGTAGGAGTGTACTACACTCTTCTGCCTACCTCTTCAGGAATAACAGGCGTGATGTTACGTTAAATTTACTTATTTACAAGAGCACTCATTCACATACGTTGTAAAATGACTCATAGTTTTGCTGTGCATGACCTATATTCAAAACTAAAAGCATAAATTCGAAATGGAGTGTATGGAAAATTCGAAAATCTTAATTGATAGAAATTTTCTGTTCAAATATAAAAAAATGTCCTTATGTAAAGTATTGTTTAAAATTTTATCATCAATATGTCGTAATTTAGTCTCGTTAATGAGATGATATTGTTGAATTTTCCGTTACAATTTGACAAAGGGATGTCCCACGATGAGATAGTTAGCCGCCGGCTCCACCTGTCTCGTTCAGTCCTAATATTTATTTGATTGCCAAATCCCCTGCGCTACCTGACCCTACATTGCCAATTATGAAGAAAAAATTAAAGTTTTTTTGTTAGATCTCGAGATAGGCCGATGTCCTGTCAGTGCGGACGGGCATTTATAGTTTATGCTATAATTAATGTAAATAACGAAACGATGACATCGACTGATAAAACCAAATGAAGAATATTAAAGTCTTATTATCTTGATACGAATAAGATGATTTTAGGATTCGATTTTTTCATATTTACCATTCGAAACAACTCTTGGTGGCTACAATATCTTGATAATATAAATTTGAAAGCGTTTTGAAAAAAACATGAGTATAATTATCATCATAATCAGCATATTGCTCTCCACTGCTTGACATAAGGCTCCCCTGAGGGATTATGCCCATATTCCCCACGCTGGGCTTTCTGGCAGAACATAATCTCTCGCACTAGCTATGCTGGGGCCCATAGGCGACCAGGCCGGTATCTTACTTTTAATAAACGCTTCATTCTCATAGCCGTTATAGAATTTCATATTCTCCAATTGTCACTCCATCCAGCTGAAGGGCGTACTACGGTACGCTAACCAAAGCGTGGCTTCCACTCCAGAATACGTCTACTCCAACGCTTACTGGGTCTTCGACAGTTGTAACCAGCTTACTGGCGGATGTGCTGGTTACACCTTTGAAATATATGTTCATATATATGTATATATAGGAATATGTATATATTTTAATATGTGTATATTGGGAGGATATATTTTTACACATAAATTCAGTGACACAGTAGAATCTGGTTCTACAATAAAATGTTTTGATTCGTTTGGAAATCAAATGAAATTCACTTCCAAATGAAGTTTATTTTTAAATGATGTCGAAAAACAATTTCTATTACCAATATAAAATCTGAAAGGGAAGCCTCAATTTTTTAAATCCTGCGTGTTACTGCTACCGTTAACACCGTTCATTGTAAAGTAATAAAACAATCGGTGGGGCGAGGGATTTATGACCTTAATGTAATAAAATTAGCGTTCTAATTTGTTCGTAGCAATTTGCGTTTATGACGTTTTCTGTAGCGCCGCCGCTTCGTCATTTCACGGCTATTCTCGAACAAAATCGCCGACGTTCGGACGGATGCAAATTGCTCCTTGCTTTACGATTACTTGAAAGGTGAATACACACTTGGCAATACTTGAACTATATGACTTTTGTACATAATAATTATATAGAAAGTATGATACTTCAAGTAATTTGTAAAGTAGTGGTCAAATACGAGGTGTCAGATGTATTCTTTATTCTCTTAATTCTACTTACAAAACACAAGCCTTTCAGCTGATGCGGTTCGGTACACTAATATCCTTAAGATCAGTACGTTGCAACCTCATAAAAAACAAAATTAAGTATGCAAGTATGTTACTTTTGTGACATTGTATGATTACATTATCCAAATCCGAAAATATAGCTAGATACACTAAACTCAAAGGCCTTGATAGTTTAATAATTTGATCATAATTGTATTTGGAACTAACAGAACTCCAGTGGTACACTCCTCCCCCCATGAATGACTCTCCCCCAGTGAAAGACCCTCATTCGGTATCCAAAGAAATCAATTTACTATCTAGGAACATTATTTGATTCCATGATTCTGTGACTAGGCATATTATTAACACACATCCACAGTGACACATATCTTGCCACTCGGTGCCCACAGGCAACCTTGTAATAGTCATCTTTCTTATGGGCTGGCCCGAGGTTGACTTAATACATGAATATTTTAATATTACTGCGATTTTTGCCTTGTTCTGTGTGTTGTACACATTGTATTAATGTTCAATAAATAAATACAAATGAAATTTTACATAAGACACATAGAGATTAGTAGATTAAATATATCTAAACTGAATTTGGTCCGCATCGGGGCGGAGTAACAATACATTCCCCGATCACTTGCCAGGAAACAGGGTGTCGTTAGAGGCGACTAAACCCGGCGCAGTCAGGCGCAGTCTGCCTACGAATGGCTAAATGCCTTAACCGTCTGCGGACAGCACAAGCAGTGCCAGAAACTGCTCCGCGTTCCCCAACCCACATGCCCAGCGTGGGGATTAAGGGCATAACCCTTCAGGGAAGGCCCCTTGTTCATTGATGATGAATTTTGAAACTCCCGCTGATCATTCCTAAACATACCCATCCTTCGTGCGCCTCTGTAACCGCAGCGTGCGAATCGCTCGGTACGTGTATGTGGTCCTTAACATCTTTTGTTTTATGATCCATCAGAAAGCTTAAATACTTGGAGCTATCGGAAGCTATTCCGCGTAAACATTACACTTGGTGTAATTAAAGTCCATCAAAGCGAATTAATGGCAGCGAGTTGAAAAGAAAACAATAAACTTCAAATATGTTAGCTACATTTTTAAGAGATACATACGCAACTTCACGCCTGTAATTCCCGAAGAGATTGACAGAGGAGCTTAGCGCGCTCCCACATTTCACCATTTACGTTTACATCCCATGACGGAAAAAGTGATGAGTGTACTGCCGTACACCGGGCTCAATTCCAGACTCTGAACTACCACTACAACTTGGACTAGAAAGAGGTACAAGTTAAAAATAATAAACAAAATGCGCCGAGAAGACATTAGAATAATGTTTCAACGTAACCAACTATTTAAGTAAACACACAGCTGCATAGTTGAACGATTTTCCAGCTTCTCTAGCCAGACCTGTACTCTACAGAACACATTAATGCCTTATTTCATATCCTTACACTTCCACGCTGTTACTTCTAGATTTATATATGTATGTACTGTATATGCATATGTTTCTTACTTCATGTATCATTAATGTTACTTAACGCACGTATAGTAATATACGTTCTTAATACATTGGGGTGCATAAAAGGAGTCTCCTCGAGCGGCGACTATGTCTTATAAAGAACATACACTGCCCGGCGCGCACTGGCCTGGACATTGCGACTAATCCTTTCACCGCGATGGCTGATCTATAACATTTATCTTAATTAAAAACATGTATTTCAATTCCAAATCACGCTGTTACAGAAAAATCGCAACCCCACGTGAGTAACAATTAAATACGGACATATAATTAAAACGAAATATAGCTATGCAACATGACATTATTAGTTTTAAAAGAGAATGTTTTTTTTCTGTTAGCTTTAAAAAAATGAACAAATATGCTTAGGATTAGTCGAGTGATAAATTCAATATTTAATAATGAATTAACTATAAATAAATAATTATAGTAAAAATTGCGTCACCATTATTATTAATTGTTTTATCTTACCAGTGACACTACGAATCTCCTCTCAGAATTGAGACGGCTAAGGTAAGAATGCATACCAAGTGCTAGCCGGCGGAAAATATTATTTAGGTACACATGTATAACTAACTCTAAGCGTGACCAAATTGTGAATAAATCTCTATATTAACTGGCGTACAGTAAATTTCATGGCTATTTTTTATTCTCACATTGTTACTACTAAATAAAATTGGTAACAAGATAGGATACAGAATTCAATGGATACTTTTATTATGTTACGAAGTGGAGTGAATAGCGGACGCGTGGCGTGAATGGTGAAGTTGATCGTTTTTATCTCGGCCTAGTGTAACAAAAATTTCACGTTATAGAAAATCCTTAATATATGAATGCTAATATTTTCTTTATATTTAAAGCTAAGTACGCACACGACTTATTTTACAATTATTTTGACCGAAGATATGTGCCCAACAGTGAAACAGTCGAAAGCATTATCGATGACGATAAGACACTCCTACAATAACAAATGACTACCAAATATTTTTATTTGGTAATCATAAAATTCACTAAGGCGCAATGCCGCATTAGGATATGTAACTAAGCTATCTAGTATCGCTGCGATCACATTACTTCACAAAAAGCGCATGAATGTAGACGAATTTGAACATATAAAAAAAAACTACTGATTTTATCACCTGCATACGCAATTAACAAGTTTTTGTTACAAGGAATAGCAACGCGATATCACGTCGTAAACGCTTTAACTCCGCACCAGCACTTTCGAATCTGCATTACGTTCTTACTAGTGAAAATTTACACAATATTTGCAGGCATAAACTCGAATCGGTACTAACTGTGAGGCCTTGATGAGCCAAACTATACATTGTATCGTAGTATTCGTTCGCTAGCGCGCGCTAAATTTCCAACTGTCCATACGTTTGCATTTTATGACATAACTTTCGAAGAAAAGACCCTAAATACAGGAATTGCGCGCCTGGAGATCGCCGGATCGCTAATACGCACCCAGTTTTACAATCGCTCGATCGTAAAAAGTTATTTAAAGTTTTTTTTTCTCGCTCGCCAATATCGGTCGTATATCGCCGAGATTATTGCGTATTTTACAGCTTGTGACTGATTTTACAGCTCCGCCAATTGGTGCTGCGTTAGGGTAGCAACGGGAGCAGCGCTCTACGCGGCACCATCGGCGAGCGACGCTTTAAAGTCACGAACGGTTTATGGAACAATTCTTAGCGCGCACACGACATAAGCTTGTAATGTATTAAGATAGTAAATGGACACCTAACCGAACGTATGTTTACATACATGCATATCTTCACGACAGGTCTCTTACGGGGTAGCACGGGAGAGCACAGGGAGATAAATATCTCTACTTTTACAAACCTGTCGTGTTTAATTACATTATGTAAACGTAATATTATGCCTGTTTTCCTAGAAGAGGTAGGCAGAGGAATGCAGTACTTACAGTTCCAAGTTTCACCAGTTACGTTTATGTCCCAATATGGAATAGATGGTAAGCCTATTGTCATACCCCGGATACATTTTCAGACTTCGAGCCACTACTAAAAAATCTAAATTAGAAAATTCTGAGTGCCCGACCCGGGAATCGAACCCAGGACCTCTCGATCGGCAGTCGCCCTTGTAACCAACACGACCAACGAGGCAGTAAATTACATTATTTAAGCAGAACACAAAACTACTTACAAATTCAAACCAAAGATATATTAACAATACTTTTCTATTAATTTGGGTTTCAAAGTTATATAAGGGTACGATGATACCACACACAATTACAAGTGATGCGCCTGACCATCCTATCCACTGTACCGAGTAAAAGTGTGTCAACTTAACGCCAATGTGACACTGTTGTCAATGTAACGTTTGGTTAAACATCCACATTATCCTTTTCTTCTTACATTACTATTATTATGAGACAAAAACTTTTCGCCGACCTTGTTCTAACTAACTATATAGGCTTCTTGGTAGCATTGTGGTAAGTACCTTTATGGTGAGTTCTAACTTCTAAGTATAACGGCATTTATATTACCATGTTCCGGATTAATTAAATAGGTGCGATTGGCAGATGAAATGTATTATCGTAAAGGCTAAGTGAATGTTACTCGTAAATGTGTAGTCTGAATACGACGTGACCTAGGCATACAGATTTAAGCCTAATAGATTCCTTATCTGGAACCCATCTGCATAGAAATCATCGCTTCGTACGTAAGAGCAACGAAATTCAAACGTAAAACCTCAGTTTTAAGTTATTGTGACTGACTGTAAAAAAATATTATCCATCTGTGATAGACTTTCAACCTTATTGGACACGATCGTATGAATATCGTACATTGATAAGAGTATTGACATAGAAGTTTTGGAAACCGGTTTATTTAAGTGAACAATGATGAATACATAACTAATATCATTATTATTGTGGACCGTTTTGTGCTTATTAATTTTAATTAAATGTTAAACTAATTTGTTACAATTAACGCTGTTGGATGACCAAATTAATAAATAAATAAATAAGAACCACGTCAGGTCTCCAAGAATAAAGATATTTGACACTCAATGTTCCCTGCCTTCACCGTTAAGGACTTAACATGAAGATATAATAATAATAATAAACGAAATAATGCATTTTTTTTTTTCAAATATCTAGATGCTTTTAATTTTTATCTTTATAGGTAA